>CM068840.1:95552682-95710182 GCA_028554795.2 Sinohyriopsis cumingii | reverse complement strand
TAAACTTTTGAGATATAACAACATGTCCCTGACGACTCAGAGCATATACATATATATATATATATATATATATATATATATATATATATATATATATATATATATATATATATATATATATATATATATATATATATATATATCACTTGGACAAAGTTGAAGTTGATAAGGTAAGGTCAAGAAATTCGTAACACAATGATAACCTATATAATTGGCTCATGACGTAATACACGCTAGTTAAAGATGATTATGTGGAAAACTGATAAATACATTAGAAAGATATGATAAGAGGAAATCTGTTGGAAATATCAGAAGGCTGTGATACTGGTTGCATAACAGAAGCGACAGAAATTTTCTACTTCAGTCTGCCATATATATTTGATTTTGCCGAGGGAATAACGGATATATTTCGTCCGTACCGTCGCCGCTCGTGAACATAATTCATCACCGGCTCATGAAACATATCCCTTATTCGCTCGCTACAAGCATATATCATTTATATATCATATTGAACTAGATGCAAATATGATACAAACAGCAATAAATGAGCTTCTAAAAAAAGTATCATTCAAACTGAGAAACGATTTTGTATTCAGCGAACAGGGGCAATATCGTAGAAAACGAACAACATTTACAATATGTGAAGATAAAAGTTGTTCACTGTCAAAATTAGTTATCATTTGAGAGAGGGCAGTTATTAAGACTTTACTTTTTGAATCTGAAACCAACAACATAAAATCCATTTACAGTGCATTTACAGTACAAAAGTTACTATGGTGACCCATGCCTCAAATCTAATTCAACATGTAGGTTGAAAAGGGGATACAATAAGCCAAGTTATATTTTGTATCCGATCATGTTGATCTAGAAAACGTTTACTGTAACATGAAGGATAACTATATCTGCTTATTGTCAGTAGAAAATAGGAAATATTTTTTTCAACGTAGAAGTGGAAGCATAGTATAATTACTGGACTTTAAAATGTATGCAGGTATTATCGTCATGTTTGTTCATGAAAAGGAGTTCAAATTAGGGCTGTATGTTGCTGCTAGTTTCCTATTATAAGAATGTTCTCGTGTGTCCTTCAAGACAACTATGTAAATGTTTTAATAACTTTGCCTTGGTATAAGGTCTGTACTGTAATAGATTAAGTCAAAAGCTATTTGGATAGGATATTTAAAAAATTTAAATGACAAAATATATCCAGAAAATTTAAATCAATTGGTGATCGACCTGACAATCTATCTTCAACATAGAAAGACTAATTGTTTCCTTAATGTAATATTCTAAAGATATGTACAAAACATAATACACAGATCACAGCAAATGTGCACCGAATTATACCAAATAGTCACAAATTAAGGAGATAACATTGTCCTGACCCGACCCTTCGCCATGGGGTTTACTTTGATATAGAACAAGTGTTTTCCACTATCTACACGTTAATTGTAGCACTTTGTACCAAATTTATAATGGTAATTGCAACGTTATTGGATCGCAAAGAAAATTTCATATTGATATGTCGCAACTGATGCCGACGACTACATCGGCGTCGATCTATCTCACATTTGTGAATGTTGTTTGGCACTGGAGAGTCAACAAATAGATGAATACATTGATGAATAAATAGATGATCACAATTATTGCGCATACTATTCCGTCATCGCCAATCTCATGGTATTAAAAGTTCAGTTGAAAAGAAAAATTCCTCTCCATTTTCTTTTTTTAAACGCCAACATAATGTACATTCTTGTTTTTGCTGAAATATTTGTCTATCTGTTAGGAAACCTTCCAAGATATATTGTTTTTAGCTAATATTATCTTGTTAAACTAGAATAACAATGGGAACAATACACATATAGATCCCGCGCCACTGTAAGACTCTATGATATAAAGAGCTCAAACATTTTGTTTCGAAATGTCTGAGTAACGTGATTGAAAAGTTACAGTTTAAAACATTTGCTGTAATTCAAATCTTATTCAAAAGTATACAAATTAAATATAAAAGACAAGATCTATACTTTGTACTAAAATTCGACTCTTATTGAAAAGTATACAAATTAAATATAAAAGATAATATCTGTACTGTAACATCATATACCTGAATGGATGCTTGGATCAAATGACAACACAACACAATGTGATGAAAGATGGAAATTTATGAAATGAATGAATATATATATATATATATATATATATATATATATATATATATATATATATATATATATATATATATATATATATATATATATATATATATATATATATATTCTACAAATACAGTAGTTCTTTCACGCTGTAAGCATGCGTCTCATTCAATTACTGTATCCAAACATTCACTAACAGCCAACAGAAACTATTCATATATTCAAATGTATGACGGTAAGATTATTATAATCTCACGTAATGAAAGTAAGATTCAAACAATCTCATGTAATCTCATGTAATGAAAGTTAGATTCAAATAATCTCATGTAATAAAAATAAGATTCATAAAATCTCATGTAATAAAAATGACTCAGTCGTACTCAAATGAAGCATCAATCAACTGAAACAAACATATGACTCGGTCATTTGTACAGCCGTAGGATTCATAAATATTTGTAAAACCTTGCAAATGTGTCCACTGACAAACCACACAATTCTTCCGAATTCTTGGGTTGGCCCACACTTGTATTGGCCGGACACACCCTTCATGGATCCACCATGCGCACAACTTTACAAATTAGCGGTATGTCTTTGTATAGCCTTGATGGTTATATTATCTTCCATATCCATATCGAAACACAGACGGCCAGACAGACATCCTGATTTACCCGCACACACATACGTACAGACAGCACACAGTTATCCTGAATTGGGTTGGCCCACATGTATTGGCCACACCCACCCTTCATGGATCCACCATGCGCACAGACATACGTATAAATACGTACAGACTAACGTACATACAGCACACAGTTCTCCTGAATTGGGTTGGGTTGGCCTACTTGTATTGGCCACACGCGCCCTTTATGGATCCACCATGGGCTCAGACATACGTATAGACCTACAATAAAACGAAACTGGCCATAATAACAGGTACGGCATTAAAATCTACAGATACATGATAATAGATTAAACTACTAATAGCAACTTTCAACAATTCAAAAGTTCACAACGTTTCAACTCCACGTAGTAGTAAAGGCATCATTTCACGATACTACAGTGAAAACTGAATATGATTCACCTATCAAATGAAATACAAATGTAACACTTACCCCTATGGATGGAGAACAAAAATGTAGAACGTTCACTCCTTGACAAGATCCAAAAGACCAGTGTGTCAGTCAGAAACAATAATTGCCTTAAATCTACGTGAGAGTGAGTATTAGTAAGGGTAAAATCTAGATACATGCTAGTTCAGTTGCTTATCTAGAAAAACAATCACACACCCTAGGTAAGGTTGTACGCATGTACGACGAAAATGATTAAATCGATCTCAGGCGAAGACAAGTTATTTCTTGCATTATTCTGTGACATAAACTTTGTATTACAAAATCAACTCTTATTGAAAAGTATACAATTAAATATAAAAGACAATATCTATAATGTGTGCTGCAATTCAACTGTTATCAACAAATGTATGGTATATACTTTGTGCTGCAATTCAACTCTTATCAACAAATGTATGGTATATACTTTGTGCTGCAATTCAACTCTTATTAACAAATGTATGGTAATTACTTTGGACAATGAAAGAAGTAAATTTATCTGCAGACAACTACAAACTGACGAAAGAGGGTTAGAAGAACATGGAACAAACTTTGATCATAATTTGGGTTGTCAACAAAATCGCATTCGGTCGCATGACTGCAAATTTCCTCCACTGTTCGAGTGATTTCTCCGCTGTTTGATAAACAGAATTACCAGAATTATGTGTACTGGAGTGAACAGGCTTCAATGTAAATTGTCTCATTATTATTTTATTTTTTTGCCTAAATTACTTCAGACGAACTTTTGTACCATGCATTGTGCAATCTGTGGTCAAACTTATGCAGATTTATAAAGCATGCAATTTGCTAGATAATAATAATTTGCATAGTTACAAGGCCTGTACAGAAGGAACAATGAGGTTATATTGCTTATTAATCACAACATTTGTTGCTTTGAGGAATTAGTGTAGAAATATGTTTTCAATGGAAGCAGTAACACTAACCAGTGATAATCGAATACTCGTCTCTCTATCGAATTATACTGCACCAATTAAATTTTGTGCAAAATTCGGAAGAATTAAATTTTCCTCTATAATATTATCAATTTTATTAAAAGGGTTATTCAATATCACATGTGTCTCATTTGCACTTAATTTCATGTTTTAGCTTACGCATGTAATACATTATTAAAGACCAAAACGTCTACATGTAAGAATTGTTATTATTAACTGGTATGAACACACACATTCAATCTAGCGTCTTCTTAATTACGACTATCTAATGATGATGATGATATTTGTTATCGTTTTTTATGTTTTATTAGTAAAGACATTTGTGATGAGGAGAAGAAATATCGTATAACAGGTATGTGTGTAATAATTAGTAATTTCGCTTGATTAATGTTTTACGCTCAATACTATACCAGTCTGTTGGAAATTCACTAGTTAAATATCAGCGCTGACTGATCCTGAAATATTTAAATTAATTCCTCATTTTACTTCGGCGAATTTTGACAAATTTCAGTGATTTGCTGATTTAGTGTCAAATTTGTCTATATATTTCGGGTTAACGAGAGAAGTAAACTGTATAATTACGTGTACAAACACAATTATGTTTAAAAACTTCAATTGAACTATACAAATCGGAATGGCCTATCAGGGAGTCTCTCTCTCTCTCTCTCTCTCTCTCTCTCTCTCTCTCTCGGGTGATGAAGGTCGGGGATTCGAACCACGGTCGAATCATACTAAAGACTTGCTGGGATTTTAGTGTTAGGACTGGTCGGCGTGGTGTCAGGATAATGTGACTGGGTGGGACATCATGCTACATGTCTGCGGCACGATACCTCAGTGCAAAACATCACTTTAAACTGTCACACTGCAGACATCGTAGCGATGTGACTGACATTTATTAAAGCTACGTTAAATATACAAATCTCTCTCTCTCTCTCTCTCTCTCTCTCTCTCTCTCTCTCTCTCACAAATAAACTGAATGCAATTTTTGCACTCACACCACCCTGTTTAAAAATGCAAATTTTGATGTCCGTCCAAGAAATACCTTGCTGTTTCCTCAAACTGCTGCCTTAACTAGAAACCTCGAGAATTAACCATATTTTGCATGTCTTCCTTTGCCATATATATCTTTAATTTTATTGTGGGAATATTGAGTTTTATTAGCTGCTCTGTCTACTTTTCTGTCCCTGATGATCCCTGATAATGTGGTTACCAGAAAGATCTATTTCTGTATTTATTATTTACCAATTGAGCAACCGACCCATACGTAATCATTTCGTATTGGAAACAATTGTTGCCAGTTAGTAGTCTTGGTTTCCACTTTTGGATTCCTTTTTACAAATTTAATAATAACTCTGAAGACTAGTGGAAGAGCACAGTGATACAATAAATAATGATGTTAGAATCGGAAAGACTAGTGGAAGAGCACAGTGATACAATAAATAATGATGTTAGAATCGGAAAGACTAGTGGAAGAGCACAGTGATACAATATATAATGATGTTAGAATCGGAAAGACTAGTGGAAGAGCACAGTGATACAATATATAATGATGTTAGAATCGGAAAGACTTGTGGAAGAGCACAGTGATACAATAACTAATGATGTTAGAATCGGAAAGACTAGCGGAGGAGCACAGTGATACAATAAATGATGATGTTAGAATCGGAAAGACTAGTGAAAGAGCACAATGATACAATAAATAATGATGTTAGAATCGGAAAGACTTGTGGAAGAGCACAGTGATACAATAAATAATGATGTTAGAATCGGAAAGACTTGTGGAAGAGCACAATGATACAATAAATAATGATGTTAGAATCGGAAAGACTTGTGGTATTCTTAACTTTGTGCCATACATTTCAAATTGTATAGATTCAGCACCAGCTCGCTCCTCATTGCAATTTACTCGGTTTTTTAATTCTACACGCCTTGTCAACTTCTGTTTGTTATGACTTAATCGGGTAGCTGCATATCTTTTAATATAGTCGAAATATTGTTGCCATTCATCTTAAAAACGTCATCGCCTCCATGTGAAATGGACATGTATTTCTTTTGTTAAAATGTTTCCACACTATATAATGGCGTTTAGCTTACATTCATTTAAACACAAAGAAACTACCTGGCACAGTCAAGATATCTGGGTTAGCTTTGGAGCCGATATAGCTACCTTTTATTCAGGTATAAAGTTCCTTGGAGTATATGCAATACAATGATGGTATATTGAGTTATTTAACTCCTTTGTGCATTGAGTTATGCATTATTGTATCCTGCAGCCTCTTTTACCATTAATGCGATACTTTTTTATTTTTGGTAAACAGTTATCATACACGCTAACACCCAGAACAAGTGCAATGAATGTGTATTTTCATTTTGTTTAATCATTACAATGTTTTCTAATAATCATTAAGTTTAATTTGCACTAACTTTTCAATTTTTACCCCAGGGTGGAAAAATATGTCTGCAAAAGGAGAAAATGCATCAAAAATTAAACTTCAACCCATGTTGAGTCATCAAACCTTCTTTCAATCTTTTTCTTTACTGTTTCATTGAAATCTGCAGCTTCTACGTTTGAACATGTTTGCTTTTTTCTTTTCAAGTTCCGTCCAGATCAATTCACTTGAACATATGGTTGCTTATTCCAAATGTTTGACAGTTAGATGCTTCACATCCAATAATTACAATACTTATTTTGATGCCATTTTGTTGTATTTAACTTTACTAATGTATTGGGTGCAGCGACAGCCTAACCATATTCAACCATCCTTTAATTACTAGGTAATGAATATGTGTTCCAAATTCAGACCTTGTTATATCTATTTTAGTTTAAACCAAAGCTCTCAAGTTCACTGTCAAATTACTACCATCTGAATATTACGAACTTAAAAAAATTGCGAAAATCATGAGGCAATATACATCTAGGGCCTGATTGTTATTGTTGGCTTCCTCTCATCCTTCATTGCATTCATAAACACAATGCACGATAGTTTATCCTCAGTCGGTGTTAAATTCGGTTTTGAATGACTGTATTTTCGCATATTTCTTCTGAACAACCTCTCTGCTTACGTTGTAGAACTTTTTTGAAATCAGATGTCTTTCTTCACACGTTTCAACTTCGTGTATATTTCGTTAATGTTATCTATTACCACGCCGATATTATTAGCGAGTTCTCAATCATCATACTTTTTGTATCTCTTTTAGATTGCTCCAGCTTACCGTGTAGCTTATTGTAACACTCTTGAAAGGAAGCATGATTTATCGTTTGTATTTGCTGACTCAAAATCTGTAATTCACAGATTGAGCTTTTTCAACATTTATTATATTCATTTTCCGTCTATTATTAGTGTTATCAATTTGAAATAGTTATCTTAGTACAACTCTGAAAAATTATTATCTTTATATGTTTATTTCCTCTATAATTGGTTTTAAACAAAACAGTACATATAGTATTACATCTGCTCTCTCTCTCTCTCTCTCTCTCTCTCTCGTACTGTTTGCGTGGCATGTTTATTATTTGAAATGCATTGACTATTTGCTTCAACAGGTTTTGATCTAAAATATATTTCTTTTGCAATCACTTTGTTTTTGTCGATCTCGTATTTCGCAGCTCTTTCTACCATTATGTTCCAGAGTTGTTAATTTATTGTTAATTTTCTCTTTCCATGTCGTAATATATTTCAAATTAGTATCCTTTACATACGTACGTGTCTGAGTATCAACTCAGATATTTGCTTAATTTTAAATACATATAATTATAGTTAATAATATACATAGTGTAAGTGTTATTTGAAATCATTTTAATTTTATTTTGTGTTTAAAATATAAAAAGTCACTGCCTTCAGTGTTATCATCTGTCTTGTCATTTGTGTTGTCATCTGTCTTGTTATGTGTCTTGTCATCAATGGCAATCACTTCCTCTTTGACATTCAGATTGCAATAACCCTGTCTCATGCCTGTCATGCATGTAGTTAAAGATTATATTCATCTGAAATAATGCAGAAACGAACATACAGTTCTAATCTCTGCCACGATG
The DNA here is from genome assembly GCA_028554795.2 of Sinohyriopsis cumingii. Taxonomy (NCBI): domain Eukaryota; kingdom Metazoa; phylum Mollusca; class Bivalvia; order Unionida; family Unionidae; genus Sinohyriopsis; species Sinohyriopsis cumingii. The sequence goes on along the minus strand of CM068840.1, from coordinate 95,701,943 downwards.
TTGGTAGATCACATGTTACGTTGTGGAGATAGACTCATTGAGTCTGTTGAATACAATATAACTTTACTTTAAAACGGGAGAAAATTTACTCAGCCAAGAGTTAATAGTTCTCGTGTCATTTTGTATATGCGCGTTGCAGTGGAACTTTGATACATCACACCAAGGTGTGTTTGTTGCTCTAAACACATCTTTATGTTTTGTAACCAATTTGTTTTTGTAGTTCTCGTATTTCTTACGTTTTTCTTTACCGTTCTGTTTGATAATGTTAATGCATTATCAATTTATTCTTTCATTGCCTTCATATCGTTCAAACACGTAATCGACTAAAGAGTTATTCGTGTGAGTATATACTTAGCTCTTAGAGCTAAGTGAGTTAATTTCACAGGATGAGCTCATTTTCATTGGGTTATTTGAGATGTAACACCAGTTAATGTAGTTGGACTTTGTCGAAGTTTTTCCTTTATTGTACCTATTTTAATTCCGATGTTTAAATTTTAATCGAAGTCATACAGAACTCTTAAAGTTATCATGCCATATATGGTCCCAGCCATTTTATCTAGCTAACTCTTTTTACTTAATATGAAGAAGAAAAAAAAACATAATTTACTGGCATTATATGAAAGCCTATCACACTTCGTTTCATTTTTCATATTGATATTCAAAGTGTATATGGTACCTCCTTGCGTGTAGTTGTATGCAGTAGCCGTTAACATTGACAAATCCACCTAGGCAAACATTTTTTTTAAAAAAAAGACTCTAACATTGAATGATCATCGTTTAACTAGTTCTTATTTTTTGATTTGGTAGACAATAAAACTAATTTCGATACTGCACAACTATTAAATTCGATAGATTCCTTATCTATATGGCTATTGAACATTAGACTGTTGCATTGTAGTTGTTCATATACACCGTGTCGATATGTTTTTAGTTGTTGCAATCATTTCCTATATAAGAATGCAGATTTCTGTCTATATATAAAATGCGCATTAACTTGGGGGACAGAGAACAATTGATTAGGTTTATGGGTACAGGTGCTTTTTAAATCGCTATACTGCAATGATTTCTAATGTATGTGTTAGGAGAGGAAATGATTCTTAATTAAGCCTTCGTTTACTTAACCGTTAGGCGACTAGAAAAGGGAAGGCTAACTTCGATTTTATATCGGAACTGTCAGAGTTGAGTTTTTCCAGAATTAGGTTTGGAAATCTAGAAGTCAGGCTGTCCACAATTTTGGCGTCTAGTTATTAAAGGCGGTAGATATATTTAATCCGATTGGTTCCGCTAAATATATGGGGTGGTTCCCACACGAAATTGCCTAGCTTTAAAATTGCCTTCGTCAAAAAATCTAATCAGTCTGCATTTTTCCTGCAAGAGTGAAAATATAAGGAACTTTGAGACTGAATTTAGAAGAAATTTTCTCGTAAAATATTTATCAAAGGGACCAGATGTCGGGAAAGTCGGTGGACACAATTCGCGGTAGAAGCGAACAAAGCTTGAAAGCACAACATATTTGCGTCAATCTCATGTAATTCGTTGATACCAATATAATGATTTGCTTGAATTTAGTTGCTTGTATTTGCATGAATTTATTTGTCCGGTAGACCAATTGTCTTGATATAAGTGTAACTGAGTTCATCTATCTGAATTCGTACAATGATTTTCTTTTTATAAGTTTGACGAATTGTCTGAATGTTTCGTCTTGATTTTTATAGGAATCTAAGAGTTGCATGCATTACTTTAGTTGATATGAGTTACGAGAATTCGCGTGAATTCACCGATCTTAGATGATTTCACGTATGATAGAAACTTTAATGTGTGTATTCGCTGGAAATAACGTAGTTAAGGCATCTAATGAATTTCATTCATTCATTTGAGTAATTGAGACAATAATGGAACTGTTGTGTCTCGTGTGATGTTAATGTGAATCAGGATGGAATAAGCATTAGGAAGTACATTAATCTTATGAAACTCGGTTTGTTTATGGTCTGCCATGTTTAGCTTGACCAGATAGCCTTTGGTATCTGTTTGAATTCCGATAGAACGATATCTGACATAACGAGAGGGGAGTAATAATCTGTTCTCATTAGGATAACTGACAGAAGATTTAGACTGCTTCTACGGATCCAAGTATTTACTTATGTACGTACTTACGTATCCACCTTCCCACACGACGTTTGAGGGCCGAAAAGAGGCGAGACAGTAGGGTGGTTGGAGAAGGCAAAAGGCAAAAGGACCTAGAGGAACGACCACAGTGAAGTTGGAGTGGACTGGAATAAACAGGTTATGAAGGTGTATAAGGCAATGACTTCGATTGTTCACTCGTTTCAATGATGAACCAATTCTTTCATTCAAAACAGATCTGCTATTTATATAAATATATTTGTGTTTGAAATTCGGTGAAAGATTTATTCCAAAAAGAAGTGTATCTTCCCAATGTAATGTATTATCGCAGTTGTTTATGTAATTGAATACATTTTTGTTTTTCCATGTACGGGGGCTCGTGTCATTCTGTTCTGTATATCTGCTCAGATCTCTATTTATTCCACCTATAAAGTTCACACTTTATATTAATATTTACTCGATCCGGGCAATAACGCCGAGTGCGGTCATCTCCTAGATAACGAGAACCGAATAAAGCGGACACCTTGTAAGAAGGTACAATCCACCAATCAAATTCACCACCCAGCACCTCTACATCCTATTTGGTCTTATAAAATGGAATCGGATATTTTAAACAGACACAGCCTCACTATTTTCATACATGTAATAAGATATTATGTTCGTCTGAAATATTGCAACAACACGTTCTAACCTCTACAACGATATCGATAGGTAGCAATTTATATTGTGAATTTGACTGTGGCGATAAACTTCTTTATCCATAGATTGTAATATAACGTTCCTTTTGCATCGACGGAATTTACACAGACCAGAGTTAAATATTTTTCCTAGTAGTCTGCATCCTTGAGTAGCAGCGGAATCATCATACATAGCAACAAGCAGTGTTTTTTCCTTTATAAAATGTCCTCACCTCGGCAAAACATGTCAAAACTCCACTTGCGATTAACTTTTTATTGCTCTATTATTCAAACAATTATCAGTTTCCTGATTGACAAAAAACTAATTCCTCTCTGTCTTCAATTTCTGTAATATTTTTTTTTCTTCCTTGCATTTTAATCTCCTGATATCTCTTGTACTCGTTGAAGATTAAAATAAACTTCTTGTGGTTGTTTTCATTGTCACATATTGCAATTCCTATGACGTAGTCAACAAATTGCTCGTAGCAAAATGTACCACTTCGTCATATTTGAAAACGTTATTTTAGATCAAATCTGGTGATTCGAAATCCAATTAAAGACTCAAAATAGTGTAAATGAGCTAAGACGTTTTCGAACATTTGCTGTTTCATGGGTCATAAGGACATTAGGTGGCAAATAAAAACATCAACGCTACCAAGAAACATAATTTATAACGTTGCAATTCTAAAACTGAATTTTGAATCTATATTTTTCACCAAAAATGTATACATTTTAAATCAGGATCGTGACAGCTCGAAAAACCTTTGTATAATATGCATATAATTCATGCTGTTCTTAATTGGGCCCGTCTACATAATTTTGCTTTTATTTACTGCGTGTTAAACATGGCTAGTATGTTAGAATGAATAAAGATTTAACCCTGAAACTAGATAATGAACTGGTTTTGTAACATATATTGAATATTCAGACGTACAAGTGCAGACAATGGAAATCCTAACGATGAAAAAGAGCAGAAGAAAGGAGATAGTGATTCACAACTTGCCTTTGTGTAGTATTATCTATCTCAAACGTTTGTGAGTAGTAAGACCAGCTATTTATTACGAACACCTTTATAATGAGCACGTTGTCCAATAGGAGTATAAGATACGACTACATGAAGAAAGTGACCGATAACTATCACACATCTTGTTCCTCGTTTTGCAAACCAGAACCACCAGCTATCGTACTACTGTTCAATTACTTCGGCCGTTATGAATTTAGTTGGAGCAATAAAATCGTCAGTGTAAAAATTAATGGTTGTAAAAGTCATAAGAAAATAGAAAAGACGTAAAAGCGCAATAATTCTTACAATACAAAATATATCATTTGACAAACATTGCAAAACAGAATTACAATAGAAGTCCGAGGGAAAAGAAAAGCAACTGAAAATATACTGTAAAGGAAACTGAGAAACAGAAGAATGAATACTTGCGGAGTAATGAGGCTAGATAGGAATTACCCAATCGATTAGGAAAAAAATTGAATCAAGACAGCAAATGAGCAATTCTTTCTGACACATTTTTATTTTATTGATTGCTTTCTTTTGTAATGTCACATTATGTTGAAAAAAAAGCATTATTAACACAAAATAATGACTGGAAAAAATCAATAGAGCAAGAAATGAAAACAAATGATTCTCTTTGATAGTCTTACACTATTTTGGCGTGTCAGCGAACAACAAATACACATATGCTAACTTAATTAAGTCTCTATTTAGCTCAGTTGCCTCTATCGTATGGCTCTACATTATGTTGTCCGTCATGTACCAAGCGTCGTTATATGTATCGTCAGCACAATAATTATTTGTAATGTCGTAAAAGTAATTCATGATTTAATCCAGATCACTCGCAAGCGTTAGCATGTACCCAAGACAGCTTTACGATTGTGCCGAGGGGTTTAGCCATTCTTCTTACTGTGTGAGAAGTCATCGAGGCTTATTAACAAGATGACCTACAAACTGCAAATAAGACAAACCTTGATCTGCCGTCGTATAATAGGCCGGCAGATCAGCATCAGTGTTGCTTGTTCGTCTTTTCACTCCTAACAAACTGTTGCGACGACAGATCGGGGTCTATATTGTTTGCAGTTAGACTTGATCTATAAGCGAGTACACACGGTAGTCAGATCTGGGTGGTGTGGCTTGCAGTTGAACTCGACGTATAAGCGAATACATACGGTTCTTAAGCAAATTACCATCAGTATTGCGGTATTTCACAACAAAAGTAATGAAACTTAATACAGAGACGTGTATCAAAGCCTATTGGCTATATTTTATCTTGAGTGACATGCGCTTTTTAACTAAGAGACCCATAAACTGATTGGTTGATTTCTCGACACAGAGACTTACAGGTCTACTAGAGTCAAATACACGTTATATATCACAATGTTCATTGTTCGCTAAATAACTAGGAAATGTGCATTTTGGATGTAGGTTTTAACCCACAGAGGAGGAAATTAAGATTATTTGAGCATACATCGATGTTTTACGGAAAACGCTCCGGAAATATTTATACATTTCCGGTGGAAAAATCGTATTTCCGGAAGTGACGCACAGTCGGAAAGTCCCTCAAGTTTAGCGTATGAGATGATCAGGGCTGATAGTGACAACACTAGCGAATTTATGGCAAATTTTTCACGCATATCTTCGTCGTTTGAGGAAGGTGAACCCCTTGAAGATTGCCAACTTCATGAGTATGAAGAAGAGTCTGCTCGCTATGAAGTGAGGCCATATTCAATTTCGGCCCGAACCAGACGAAGATCAAGGCCCTGAAGAGAACACAGTGCATGTTCAAGCTGAGCAGCGCTTGGGCTTTACATTCTGGTAATTACTATTATCATTATTGGAATTATTTCTAATCTTATTATTCTTTCGTTAATGTTATTTCAATTTCATAATGAAAAGAGAAGTAAACGAATTTTAAGTAAAAGCTTGTTGGATGTCTTCAGAAAAGATTTTCATTTAGTTTGGTTCATCAGTAACGTTTGGTTCATCAGTAACTAGTGGTGTTACATTTTAACACTAAGAATCGGACTGTGACAGGTGTATAAACAAATGCTTTATTAACATTATTAACAAAAGGTACAACAAACGTCATACCATTTATCACACACACACACACACACACACACACACACATATATATATATATATATATATATATATATATATATATATATATATATATATATATATATATATATATATATATATATATATTGCACTTGATAATGCAAGAGCTACAAGTTTGCTGTCTAACACAATAATTGTAATAGAGCGTATTTACCACGTATAATGATTTATTCAGATGTTCGTGTGGAACTTGCAGCAGTAAAGAAACAGTTGAAGAGTGTAGATGCTGTAAAGAGATCAGTGTGATTTTGGATAAGACTGAGGAGCTCAGTGTGGATTGTATCATCGATCATCCTGGATTTCTGACAGTTTGCTTGGACAAATGTGTCCTGGAAGCATATGCCTACAGACAGCAGTATGGAAATCGCGAGGACATTATGTCAGAGTACGCAACCAATTATAGGCAAAATGTTCACACATTAGTTATGGGGCCAATATCGGGTCTCTTTTGTGAAGAGTGATTGCGATATACACATATATATAATACAAAGTCACTCATAAATTCATGAAATCCCTCATTCATTGAAAAAATGTGACATTTTTCTTACGTGGAGTTTTCGCGAAAACCTTTCAAAAATAAATCTTGCTAGCATCATTTGCCTGTTATACTGGAAATTGTCATAAAAAACGCTGTAACTTCAATCGAACAATAATGTCATTTCTTGAACAGACTCTGCACTATGACATTTAAAACATACTGTTGTCTGTTCCTATTCACTTAAGATTCATCTAGCATCCTACCATTGGTCGTAGTAAAGTCTAATTTTATGCTAATGGTCTTGACTCAGAAAACTTGAAATAAACAAGTGTAAACCAGAATAGGTGACACAATATAACTTTATTCAAGTCTAAAATGTTGCATATTCTATTTTCAGTCGTAATAGATGCACTGCATACAGGCAGCTGGTAAGATGGTGATGGGGATATCTTGGCCGTGAAATCCGAGTTGCTTTTCCGTCCTGTGCAGTAGATGCAATCAAGCAGAAGTTTCCAAGTGAAGGTAGTAACTACACATGTTTCAAGCGCTTGTAGTTATCTTGCCAATCGTGATGTGAGAGCCTAGAGATTCGTCGACTTGTCTGGCCTCAGGGATTGGATGCATAGAGATGGTGGTAACTATCAACTGACTGGTTTCCTGACCATTTCCTCCAGTGCTGCCATCAACGTTTCAACATATTCTGAAAGAAGAAATGTTTCCCTCCATAATTTAAGAAAGAAGAATTTCATCCACTGCCTATATACATGCTGAAAATTTTTATAACAAAAATTTATAAATAGGAATAAAAGTTAAAATGGTATTAATTTTAACAAACATAAATAATATTTGAATGTATAATTATTTTGTTACAATATATGATTTTAAATATGTGCTACAAATATAAATCTGCACCAATTTTAATTTGATTAAAATCCTGGACTTTGTTTTGATTAAATAGTAATCGTAAGAATTTGATAGCACCATCAACTCAGTAATGATTTCATACATGCTGAAGTCATGCAATTTGCATTACCCTTTTCCAGAGGTATAAGTTGAAGCTGGGATCCATTGGGTCACTCTCGTCTGGTTTGTAGCTTGAATCATCAGGCTCCCTTATCATGGAACACTCATCATCAGTATCATGAACATCAGTATCAGGGTCTGTGTCCGGTTCATCAAAACTATCTATTTGGCCTCCATTTCACTATCTGTAGGGATGTATAAAGAATACTGAATGCCTTTGCTCCATCTCTGCCGGACATTTACCTGACAATCTGTGAAATGTGAAATATCATACATGTGTATACTGGTTACAACGGTTTTCACACAGATCAGTAATTCTCATGAATATGCTTATCAATAACAATGTATTATTTTTCAGTAACAAAAAGTGGACACGTGCTTGGTATACTGAGACAGTTGCTTACACCATCATACTGAACTTGGTTAATAAAATGTTACCTATGTCATTTGCTTGTTAATTTTTAATGGTGAAGTTATAGCATTGAGTCACTTTACATCACTGAATTACAACAGTACACATGCACAGCATGAATGAAAGATGTTACTAAACTTGATGAGTTGAAATATCTCGTAGTGGAGTGTGCATTCATTCATGGAACTAGCTATATATGTATTATTATTACCAAAATCAATTTGTTTTCCTCTCGCTAATGCTTGAATTCTCTTGGATCTCTTAAGTATCCTGTCAGTCTGACATTCAACAGCAATACTATATGATGGTATGTCTAGTCCCTGAAACAAAAGCAACACATGAAAAATATTTTTGGCAAATTCTAGTGAGTACCTTTGCAGATAAGGTGGTCATTCTTTTAAGTTTATGTATGTTGAACAATAAATGCGAAATGCATCGAACCTCTTTCGTTACCAATATAAACTATGGCTGATCATAATGTTTGACATACAACCAACACATTGCAGAGCTTTTCCGCAATAAGTAATGACATATCTTTATTGATTTACTAGTATGCTGTCATGCACGAGGCCATATACTATCATATGAAGCTTTACCAACCATTCGAACATTGGAAATGCATTGAAAGTTCTCGTTGACATCAATATGCACACCAGGATATGTCACACCATCTACTGTTGACTGTGTGATTGGTATCGTTTGGGTTCTCTCTTGCACATTATCTTCTGGATGCTGGTTCTAAAAAATCTCTTTCAACACCTAACAAAAAGATAAAAATATATGAAGTAGCATTAGAAGTTTACATAAACAATATTAAAGGCCAATTTTTTTTATATTACCGTATATGATTCTGTACACAATGTGGTGAATAATAATAATAATAATAATAATAATAAATGATATACTTTCCACATAGAACAAGCATTACTAGTCACATTTGCAACCAACGGTTGTGGGTGTGAATCCGACCTAGACCAGGATCCACTGACACAAATGTGTATATCTAAACAAGGAAGGTAATTTACTCCCAGAGCCTCAGAACTAATTAGTCTCCAACGATAAAAAAGTCGGTGTTCTGTAGTCATTATTTTCATTAATGATGAGGCAGATGACATAATAGCTATACAAATCGCTTCGTAAAGGTTAAATTAATACTATAAACGAAAGTCGTGGGAGTGCACTAGTAGACCTTTAATAGCTGAAAAGAATTGTACTGAAACTTACAGTACCAGTTCTTGGGTAACAGTTAGACTGAATAAAAAACATCTGGAGTGTAAATATGATATTTACCTACTCAATATAGATACTGGTTGGACTAATAACGAGCCTAGTGCATCTATTCCTAGCTCCAAGTTTCTGTCGAATTCATTAGGTAAGCTGTTTTAAGAAAAGCTTAATGAAAATAACATAGGGATTTATTCTCATTACGTCGCTGACTTCTCATTAGTTCGACATTTTGATTATTGTGCCGAATTAAGTATCTCGACATCAAGGCGTTTTAAGTTTGCAAATGGGATGCCTATTCCACATTGTGGCCATCGTTGCTATTAATTGAAAAACAAAGTATGATCTAGTTTGCCATACATTTGATAGTTTGAACTTTTACATATGTTTCCAGTTAAATTCAATCGTAGTACAAGTTGTGAAAAGTATGACATTTTCTTGGAAACCTACTTTTTAACTTGTGACCAAGTTCAACAACGATTTTCCTGAAGTTAACTATTTCACAAGAGAAACTTGGGTGGTCAATTTTAGGCCCACATTTATGATTAATTTGTTCAAGTAATATCTTTTTTCTTTTCGAACTTATTCATACCTTCCTAATTTTCCCTGGACAGACTCTTAGACTGCATTCCCGTTCAACAGTTAATAGCAGAGATTGAAATGCATTTCTTCTGTTTAATTTATTTCACTTGCGGTATTTTGCCTCTTTTAATTTATATATGTATATTTGTATTGTTTGAAGTTCAGTCGTTTCCTTTATGCGAATCTCATTTGGTAATACAAGATAGAATAGAATATATATTTTTTAAAAACATTTTAAGAGGCAAAAATGGCCAAGTTAAAGCCATATAACACGTATTTAATAAAACCTTGAACTACTGATAAATGCACAAAACTATATGCTTGTTTTGTTCCAAGTCGGCATAACGAAGGATTTTGATACGAGGTCGTCTAAACGAAATATATACATAAGCCATATCAAACGTGTTTTATCTCCGACAAAGAACAAAGCAAAAATGCGGTTTTGCATTTGTTGCATACCACCTCTTTAACGATTTCTAAATATTTTGTTTTACAATATGATTGAAATTCAAAACAAATTGGGATGTGTAATACGTTTGATTCACATCAATGCATGACGTCAAAGAAGAGAGCTAAGTAGTTCAAATCCAGGTGTGTAATATGGAAACATGGCTTGAACAGTTGCAGGATTACAAGGGTATATAATAAATGTTTTTTTCTCCCATTGGCTATCATTTCTCGGGAGATTAAAAAAATTCTCTCTTATCGTCACAGTAGTGTTAGCACCTGTTTACAACACCAGATCTGCATGTCAGAGTGTGTCTTGGTCATGCAACATAAATTGCAGGACTTTCCCTACTATGTGCATTATTAAATGACCTGCATTGGCCAATATGGTGTGTTTTGCTGCTCAGACCAAAGGAGTCTGTCCATACCACTTATCAGTCAACCAGGAGCATGATCTTGTCCAGAAAAACAAAATGTAGTGCAGAAACAAAACAAAAAAAAAAACAACTGGCTTCAGTTTACATACTACATCTATATATGGCGCCAGACTGTGTCCAACAGCCTACATCTGTCAAAGCTAAGGTAAATCTATGTCACATTTTGGTGAGAGGAATGACGACTCACGACCACAAACAAGATACCCAAGAATAAAGTGAAACATCTTCCGATCGAAGCGTTGCCAAGTTATAGACCCGCAACCAGCTAGTCCTAATATTCGTTATAAGACCAGGGATCTCGTTTATCAAAAATGTTGTAGATATTCACTTAAACTGGTCATCAGGACTGATGGACGAAATATTGCAAATACTAGAAAATAAAACTAAAAACCAAATTTCATGAGTCAGAGTTCGTCGAACAGTGCATGACAAGAAATAGTGGGCGACATTCTTATATTAAAAACTGTACGGTACAGAGCCTACTACTTCAAAACGATAAATACATTGTGTATTAGATACACAACTCGATAGCATTCTTCTAGTTAATTCCATTACAGCTCTTTGCAATTACCAAATCAATCCCTTTTCAATTGTTTTATTTGTTCACTGGGGGAATTGTAAACCAATGATTCACTTCAGCAAGTATTTTCATTGATTATATTCTATCTTCCTGCGCTGCATTTGTCTTATTATCTGTGATCTCTCCCCCTCCCCCACCTACCGATGAATTGTTCCAAACCTTTTTTTATGTATGTCTTTAAGGTTACTCCATCAAATAATGTTCCACAGGATCCAGAAGAAGAGAATTTTACTTTAACGATCTGCCTGAACTTAAATTGGACTGAAAAATATTCCTGGAAAAGGCACTCCTCAAAATGTTAGTAACGATCTGCCTGAACTTAAAATGGACTGAAAAATGTTACTGGAAAAGGCACTCCTCAAAATGTTGGTAGAGTTAAGTAGCAATAATTCATAATTCCTTGTAGGAGTGCATTATTGGGAATCTTTCGGAATACTTATCACAAAGTAGTCATTTCTAATTCATCAATTGCTGGTAATCGATGAACACACGTAAAACTCGTCTTAGTCATCAAATTGATTAATGTTCCTTTAGAAAAGTGTCAATTTTCTATTAGTTTGCATAAGAAGAGTGTGACATGACATGACAGTAGTATGTATTTCACAATTACTTATTGATATTTGTACAAAAGGAATACATGCACGTTATTTTCTCTTTAGATATGATCTTTTTTCTTCCTTTTTTACCTTTTTCTACCCTTGTGATTTTACAAATTGACTGGATGTCTGTGCATCCAGATTAGCTGGGGGTTTTCCCGGGTTCTTCCTCCACCATTAATACTGGCCGCCACGCATAGCGTGTGCTGAAAAATGGCGTTAACCCCACAACAACAACAACAACAACCAGATTAGCAGTACGAGCTACACCCTGATGACTCAAATTTTATCTGGCGTACATCTTCCAGAGGAGTACACACTGGGCACCAATCAAGTTCATAGTTATTTACGGTATGCGCTTTCTGTCCGATACACGTGCATCGATCATTTAAGTAGATGTTGACTATAAGTGTCTACTGGGGACAAGATAAGCGGAAATTTAATTAATTAAGCAGTGTGCATCGCAAGATGGTTTCATCTGGTGAGAATGGAGGTGCACAAAGACCATGCAAAGCATGATTAACAGGCCCAAGTGGATACACTGAAATTAAACTGCATTAAACTACCACAGCAATGATGCAAAAAGGCTCAATGTTTAAAAGACGTGTTATGAAATGTCAGTTCGGATTGCGAGATATTACTTTTTTAAACAAACAGCAAGGGCAATGACGAAGGAAAATCTTAAATTGTATCGTGTGTTCAAAAATATTTATTATTTCTTGTAACTAGTGTTTGGTCGAATATTTTTAAAAGACCCATAAATTAAGGTTTATATAAGCACTAGTAGTATAGGGATACTGCATGGTCCTCTATGGAAACTTTAACATTACGTTTGGGACGATATGCGATCAATAAAAATTTAACATCGTGATGACACACTATGGCTATTTGTGGGATTATATATATATATATATATATATATATATATATATATATATATATATATATATATATATATATATATATATATATGTATATGTATGTGTGTATATATATAGAAGAAGCATAACGTAGATTTTGCAATACTGTTGCAAATTAATGGTCGAAAATATCATGCATAGTTGCACGTATAACAAATGTAGAAAACAACCTAAAGAAAATGTTAATAATATAAATGTAAAAATTAAAGAAGGATTACGATTAGACGAAAGTTCAAAACAATTGTCTATATTAATAATTGCTACGAAATTTACAGCTACATGTACGATTGCAGCAACTCTTGGGCGAACCACAGACTAAAATGTTAAAGGTTTGATAGTAGGTGTAACATGTGGTAGTGTTACTGATCAGGGTAGTAATTGGGTCACTTGTAGCAACGTTAATAATGTATTGTAAATATCGCGGACTATTTTGTTTCGAGTTAGCTGAGGCAAGTAGAAAAATCCTACGCCAACCCTTTCTTATAGCCTTTCTCTGCAATGATAAGTTAAAAGATTTGCATAAAACATGTGTTAAAAGAAGGCATGAGTGTATACTTCAGTTGAATATTTGTGGTCAAAAAGATATCTCTTTCGTTCTTTATAAAACTGCCAAGGCATCCTTTCGATAACTTTCTAGAAAATCATGAAAATGAAAACATTGAGAAGAACCCCGAGGACAACGTCCACTGCGCAACGACAAAAGATATTTTTAAAAAACTTAAAGTGATATTTAATTTCACTATTGTTTGAGATCCTACATGTAATTTAGTTCAGTGGCAGAGTATTTTGAAGCCAATCGTTTGATATTAAGATGTTTCATGAGGAGTTAGGAAATCTACTAAGATATGGAAAGAAATCCTTTAAGATATGGAAAGAAATCTTTTAAGATATGGAAAGAAACCATGTTATTGGAGAATTAGATCCCATACCGCTTGACGAACTTGCTTCTCTCTTTTCAGATGTCCAGAATGGAAATGCCAGGAGGCTTGGCAATGTAAATGATGCATGTTTGATAATTATCCTTTTTAAGGGAGAAAATAAAAGATATCCGAACAATTTTAGGGCAATAACACTTCTTACAGAAATGTGTTAGGTTTCTAGCAAATATTTTAAAAAGAGGATACATTCTAATCTGAAATTGTCTGAGTTTCCAATGATTTCTCTTGAAGTAGGAGTAATGGTTGGGTTGCAATACGACTTCACTTTTTGTCCTCGAAATGGTGGATGGTGCACCATGCTTATTGCAAATGAGAAGCGAAGTGAATGCAGCTTTTCTTGATATAGTGACACTGCATCGCATGATGGCATATTTTATAAATTATTTATTATCGCTATCTATCCCAGAACATATAACGTGTTTCAGGTGTTCAGATGTACACGTGAATGTGCAATATCATCCTCTTTGTTTCTATATTGTATTTATAAATGAGCTTCTAGTTGTGTTTTTTTTTTTAGAAATATGCAATTTTAACACTGTGTTTTTCCACGTTCATTGCTCTTGTCCTACAAAGTAGAAGATGATGTTTCTTCTGAATCCCCCTGAATTAGGCATGGATCGGTAACTATTACATATTTTGACTACTCTGAAACTAGGACTAACATACTATTCTAAGAAAAGTGACTTGATTGTTTCTAATGAAAGTACATCTGATTACAAAGGTGACATATGCATTAGTTATTGGGTATTGAGACACATATTCTTGCAGAAATTTCGGTATTAATGCGTCTAAGTATGACAGAATAGACGATAAGATAAAAATTCTAAATCAAGGTTTATTAATATGTATATATTTCTATCAAGTTTTATTAATTTTGAAGTTAACAAGGGCGGCATATTCCATTTACAGAGAAGCTAGGACATGAGACTATTACAATACCCAGTTCAATACATAGTTGCGAAACCTTTTTGCCTTGTTTGTTTGGTTTTATATTCATTATATGCTGTATGTAATTGTATTTTGTACTTGTCTGAACCACAATCAAGTTCATTGCTTACCTGTTTAGAGCTAGTCTTTCTGAGAACAGATTAAATATTATGAGTATTGTCTTAGTTTGAATCAATGATTTTTGTTTACCGCGTTCTTTCTTATAATTTTACTAAAAAGGCCTTGTCTAATTATAACTTAGATCGTTCTAGAAAAGAAGTTTGGCCCTCATCCGGGTTTTTCTTTTGTGTCTTAGTTTTTTAAATATAAAATCTTGTTTACTTGAGAAATTATTCATTCTTGCTTTAATATATTTAGGTGTAATCAGTCTTATTGTCGTTTTCAATATTTGATTTGGGTGAATTTATTTATTCAATAATTTATTTACTGAAAATACAAAGTGCTCTTAAAAATATTCTTGGACAGAAACATTAATCTGGAATTATAGTGAGTTCAATAAGGACGTCATGGTTACATTAGTGAGATTAAATGGAAGACTGTTGGTAAATAATCACACTTCAGGCTACTGGTACATTAGCACGTTAGAGACTACATGCACATCGACGCCTACAGCGCTGGATCAAACATCACTTGAATTTGATTCCAACTTATTCATTAGGACTAGTGGTATAACGTTTTGGACTATTAGGGTTTGATTCGTACTTCTATCAGGTTTTTTTTAATTAAATTTTCACTTTGCCTTTTGTGGAAAATTATTTGTTAGATTTTACAAAACCTGTCGGTTTTTTCTCTTTTCAAGAACTTAGTTTAAGACCATAGAGATGTAATGCGATAGATTTTACATTCATCACGCACAATGGACATCCACATGTTCACGGACTGATGTTGAGCTGAGTTTATTGACTGCTTTCCTTATTAAAGCCAACAAACTATATCAATAAACTGGCTTTATTAGCAAATTTGTTGATACCTACAGTTTATTTTGCAAAACAAATGTTTTTCTCTGCCTTATCAATTATCAAAATCCACGAGTCAGAGTAAACAAACTAGCTTTGTTGGAGACGTTTATAGACTGCTTACTATATCTTACTATATAAATATACTGTTAAATATAAAGTCTGTAAATAACACAACTGTGCCTTGTATCGCTTAATAGAATGTAGATGTTACTGCAAGACGGCAGTTTTATTACGCCTGTGATATCGCAGATAGCGAGAAACTTCAGCCTCTGTTGAATCATATCGAGTTGCTACCAATATTGTGGCTAATCTTTGTTCATCTCTGGATACGACTCTTTGTACTCGTTGCCAAACTATTTATATTTCCGACTTTGATCATTTCTTGCTAGTATGCAGTTGTCTTTCGCAGGACCATGAAAGGACTTTTTGCCATATTGTTCATATATTTGTTGTGAATGTTCACATACTGTTAGATTTACTTATATTAATTTTGTTAATACTCGTTTTAGATCATAAAGCCATTATTAGCTCGTTTTTATCGGTACTGCCTAAGTGACGTGTAATTTAAACTTCTTTTATTGTTACAATATGATACAGCGTGGTTGGACACAAGTTTTAACAACTTAATTATCTCTCTCCCTTCATGTTAAAAATATTTGAATTATATTCCAACATGACAACTGTGTATCAAATGCTAATATGGAAAATTTGGGGAGAGAGAGAAAAGGTGGGGGAACAATGACGACATTCTTGATTAAATTATTGAAATCATCATGTACCATTTATATACTTGCATCCATGTAGTATAATTTCATATTTTTCGTTTGCATCTCCATTTCCCAATGTCAGTAAATCGAAGCTAAAAGTTGGATATGGCAATGAGGGTAATTTTCTCATCAGCTCAGTTCATTACTGACCATACTTAGAACAAATCATCAAGAAATGTAGGTCGGTTTTTGTATGCCACAGCAATAACATAAAATGGGATCTCTTAACATCCTTACATTATGTCGTAACATAATACGGATAATATCCAGGGTTCGGTGACTAAAACTAGACATTTTACTGGACTCGATAGCTGAATATAAAAAGTTTTTCCTGTTCAAGATTGCTCTGCAAAGCCACTGTTGGGGATATAAAAGAAGATTTAGTCCAACGTAGCCTGGAAATGCAAGGAACTAAATTATTTGAAGGTATAAGGTTATAATCTGTTTGTATGAACGGGGGGTGGGGGGCTGGGTAGTTCAATAAGATAGACTGAATTTGACTAATTTTAGTTTTACCAAGACAGTTTCTATCTTGCCTAAAGGTTCTGTGAAACCATCGAGCTCTCCGCTTTCCATATGCATGCGAGAATTTAACTCAGGCATAAAATTAAGCAAAGATTCAGCTAGACTTTCCAAATAATCAAATAAAGTCACTCATAAGATGAATGGAAAATTATTGATGAGTGGCAATACCGTAACTATATACAAAGGCTTTTATAAAAACAAACAAAAAACACTCGAGGCGTTTTCAGATCTTTTATTTCCATGCTTTAATTACTAAAAAGGGAAGAAGAGAAGACAAAAATTACCAAAAAAGTGCTAAGAAACGATTGCTGAATATTCAGATGGAGGGTATTTGCGGCATTGTGGAGATATCCTGAAGCATTATAGATTCTATGTTGAGACTGTTCAATAATGGGATCATTCGCCATTAAGACGGAAAACAATGGAAAGACCAGATCCAAAAATCTATATGCATGACACTATTGCACTGACGTTATTTCCCAGAGGAACAGAAGATGATAGAGAGGAGAAATCGATAGATGAGAACATGCTAAAATGTTTGCCTTGATTGAGATACTACACTGATTTACTTTGCATATAATTGTGAGATTTTCGACTGTTAAAACTATACTCTAAATCATTTCATTCGAGATTTTAAAAAATATTGAGTTCTAATCTCATATGAGATCAAATGGTAAAACCTGGAGGAAAGAACATATCTCCCTTTGTTGAGAACCTTGATCACATAAGCTGATACTGAACAAAAGGCATGCAAGTAGGTTCACGAACGTGTCTATAGTTTAAAAACAATATATATTTGACTTTCAAATTCTGTAACACACACACACACACACACACACACACACACACACGCATAGGCATGTACGAAGATCATCAAGATCACTAAGGAGGTGCACGGAACGAAACATCTCTTCTTCATTTACTTCTCTGAATAAAATACCTCACCATCTACTTCCCTGATTGAAATATTTCCTTTCCGTGTCAAAAATGACTGGATTCTGTGCTTCTTTTTTTAACTTCATTCAGCATTTTATTAAACTTTAAATAGCTTTGGTAAAATCCTTGGTCACGAACCATTCAATTTTTCAATGTTTTTCAGTTTCCTTTTCTCCTTCGGACTAGTGCATGGTGTGTGTTATCACATAGTCGGAATAGTTTTCATACAGTGTGTGCAGTTTCTTATTTTTGATATTGCTACACGTTAATATATCCACCCGGTACGTAAATAGACGTGTCGGGTTTCATATCACTTTATGGGATTCTGATTGGTCGAAATAAGATCATGAAATTATTGTGCAGTATCCTATTTATTAATTAGATCAGATCGTGCGAAAACTTTTTTAATCCCGATTTCTGGAGAAAAAATTTTCACGAACATTTTTGCCGCCTTTTTTCGATTCGACATACAAAAGGTATAGGGGGAGAATGGTCTCGTCTGTTTCAATATGGCCAATATACCCCCACAAGAGTTTGTTATGTCATATATAACGTATCATAACATGAAAAATGGCTAAAACACAAAAGATAAGAACAATAACAACAGTAAAAATAGGGTGTTGCTGAGTTGATAGCGAGGTGGGTATGGAGATGGAGGGACGGTATATCTGTGGCATGGAATTCACCCTTAATACAAGCATTGTTTAAATATGAATCTGCAGAAGTAAATAAACCTTTGTTCACAGAAGAATATAGACATAAACCGGTCTCCCCAACTGACAGAACTTTATCTAACCACAGCATATTTACGCGGTAAATACGCGATGCAAGCCGACTCAAAAGTATCTTTTTTACGTCTTCCGTACGGTCTAATGTTCCAAATCAAGTACTGCAAACATCTGGTCACAAATACATTACAGTAAATATGTGTATTTCTGCTTCCAGTAATATTCTTTTCACAAAAATTATCGCAACAATGTAATGCACTGTGTCGTGTAGACCAACTCAAACCGGTACTGTGCACCGTATTAACCAATGTGACATCACGCACAATTCACATTGAGTGTTGAAAAATGTTTTGTCTTGTGTAAAATGTTTTGCTTATTTGGATGGCTCTTATTCTTTGATTTATCTTTAGCAAAAATGTATAATCTATTTTTACTATTTCAACTTTGCTTGGGACTATTTTTTACTCACAGCAAATGAACGGTACAGCAACTGTCAAAATGAATGAAATTGTTCATTCTTCTTTGTATCTAAATAATTTCAACTGAAATAAAAACTGTGATAAAAAAAAAATCTCAAATGAATAATGATTTAGTTTTTAATTGATGACATTCTTTAAATAATGTAAACCTGTTGCTCACCAAGGCTTGCAAAACTGGACGTTATTCAGTTAGTTTCATAAAGTCAATATTAAATCATTATTATATGCTCATTTGTTTTCCGTTAACTTTACATTATCAGAATCGTTCAATATTTTACGATATTGCACACCTTCATATTGCACCCACGCGCAGGACACATGTTCCCAGTAGTGTATTAGGAACTACTTTGTAAACAAATCATGTACATTCGCACAGTAGGCGCAGTACGTTTTGGTTGATTAAATTTGTTTCTGAATGAATTATAGCAGATGTTTCGTGGACTGCAACATACCAACTGCTTTGCTACATTCCACGTTAAATTTCTGATATATTGTTTCAGATTTTGCGATAGACACCAGATTTCATAAAATTGCTTGGTACCTACAAATAACATGCAAGCTATAAAGGCATAAACTGTCTCCCTTAGCTGGTAATAAGAATGGCAAAAAATATACTTACAGTTTTACATCCAGAATTTCCTCAAAATGTACTTTCTTAGTTCTGCAACTCCGAATTACTTGAGCCATGTCATGAGTTCTCAAGCTTGATTACACATTTTGGAATTGTACTGTAATTATAGTTTACTGCATTTGTATGGGAAAATATGAACGAGTTTTTTGGATGGAATACTGCACGACCTCAAAATGAAATAAACATTAAATTCCATAGCGTCTTTTTGATAATTGCAATTGAAAGACTTCATATTTTTCCCACAATATGATTTCAAACATTCAATGACAGAAACAAAAATACATTTGCAGATGTCAACACGCTTCTCCCTAGCTTATTAAATCTCATGTATTTCATGTGGATTCGTCACTAACAAATCCAGTCAATAATCACGAAATTCCAGAATCGAGAAAAATATAAAAATCTATTCATTCCAGATCAAATGGAAGAGTTGTTGCAATGCACATTCATTCACAATATGACTCCAAATTTCAGTTTTAACTAGACACGCTATTTTCTTTCGAAAGTTATGTCGAGCGCGCGAAATATTTCAAATTTATCTTGGCGGTGTTATGTGCGCAGTAAAAATGTTGATTTGTGTAATGATGAATATGCGCTTGTGTATTTAGTTTGGAAAGCGGCATACATTCATTTACATTGTTTCTTGTAGTGTATTGTGTTTATATAATTAAACCTTAGGTAGAATTAAAAAAGTGAGCATATAATAAAAAGGTTACTGCCTTTGTATGGAAAATATGAACTCGTTTTGTCGGAAGGATATACTTCACTCCCAAGGTCGTGCAGTATTCCATCCCAAATCTCGTTCATATTTTCCCATACAAATGCAGTAACCTATAAATATAATTAAGCCTTAAGTAGAATAAGAAAATGAGCATATAATAAAAAGGTTACTGCCTTTGTATGGGAAAATATGAACTCGTATTGTCGGAAGGATATACTGCACTCCCAAGGTCGTGCAGTATTCCATCTCAAAACTCGTTTATATTTTCCCATACAAATGCAGTAACCTATAAATATAATTAAGCCTTAGGTAGAATAAGAAAATGAGCATATAATAAAAAGGTTACTGCCTTTGTATGGGAAAATATGAACTCGTTTTGTCAATTGGATATACTGCACTACCAAGGTCGTATAGTATTCCATCCAAAAAAACTCGTTCATATTTTCCCATACAAATGCAGTAACCTATAATAAGCCATTAGAAATTATATATATATGACACAAACTTCACAATTATTTTCGCATTACGTGACGTCATGTCAGCTATTTCGAGGATGTCGGAGTACTCGATGGCTTCAAGGACCACATTGAATCCAAGTTATTTTTGTTTCTTTGGGGGTTTGCGGGTTTTTTTGGTTGTTGTTGTTGGGTTTGTTTCGTTGAGTCTTTTTCTTGAGTTTTCTGAAAAAAGAAGTCGCCACATCATCCGAGTTAAATTCCTTTTCGTCAGCAGAGGGGGCTTGAATATTAATGATGCAGATTCTGCTTCAAATTGTATATTATTCCAGATTATCATATCAGGTCTTTAGAGCTTCAGCCTGTTTATAAACCATAGTTTATTCTGATAATCTCTTGGTCCCTCTCAGGCAACCTCTGCCTTAAGAGGTTTTGATGTTGTACCATGGTAGCCCAAATAGGTGATTACACTGCATCAGTTGCTACAACTGGTATCACTGACTTCAGGGCTTCTACGACATAAGGAATATACGAAATTACTTTAATCGATTGAGATTGTATGTGATACCTGTTGCCTCCACAATTGGGGTCGATTGCTCCATTCTAGAACGGTAAATCCATATCGCATCAAGCACTTGCAACTGACAGAGTAAGTTCAATTATGCTTGCCTCAGAAAAGCAAGTATGCTTGCCTCATCTTCTATGCGTCAGAAATGTTTCTTCTGTGTAATAAAGACACATACGAAATACGTGAATCTGCTCCAGACCGATATCCAATGTATTGTATTAACGTTCATATTTCAAGCGTACTTATGTCACCTTGTGCACCTTTCGCTTCTAACACAATGTATGCTGGAGAAAGTCCCTATTTATAATTACCGTGTGGAGTTTTAACAGGGTCCTATTCATAATTACCGTGTGTAGTAAAAAGTCCCTCTATATAATTACAGTGTGGAGTAAAAAGTAAAAAAGATCCCTATTTATAATTACAGTGTGGATTAAACAAAAAGTCCCTATTTATAATTACTTTGTAAGGGTTTAAAAGACTATATTCATAATTAATGTGTGTAGTAAACGTCCCTATTTATAATTGCAGTGTGGAGTAAAATGCCCCTATTTATCAATACCGTGTGGACAAAACAATCCCAATTTATTATTACCGTGTGGAATAAAAATGTCCTTACTAATAATTATCGTGTGGAGTAAAATAAGTCCCAATTCATAATTAACCGAATGGCGTTAATTTTCTCCTTTACATCTATAGCGGTCATTCAGCATTGTTAACAAGTCTCCTTTACATATTTAGCAGTCATTCAGCATTGTTAACAATGGTAGTTTTACTTGGTCGGTGGTTCTTTCTGGGGTTTTCCCGGGTTCTTCCTCCACCATTAATACTGGCTGCCATGTATAGCCTATCATGTGCTGAAAAATGGCGTTAAACCCTACAACAACAACAACAACAATATACTGTAATAAATTTGGAGTATGGACATTTGGTTATAGCGTTCCGTTTTCAGGAATTCTTAGATTTTTGTGATTATTTGTTTGATTATGGAACTCGGTCCTGTGGAAATATTCCTTAGCTCGAAATAATTATCCAATTACTATGAGCAAACGTCACGGAGTGAAGTGTTAGTAAGTTTCCATGATGCCATGGTTAACTTTTGGTGAATTCAGGTCAGAGCCGCACGAGTGTCCCTGTCGCGCAGTAGTACCTCTTAAAATCTAATTGTTTGAATTTATCGTGTGACTACAGGTGTAGGAGACTGGTAAATTAGACAATAGAATAAACGAGAAGGGACTGTTCCTTCGTTGGCGGGTACCGTTTACGTTACCATGGTGGCAAATGTGAAGCAAAGTTACAGGTGAAATGTTGCTTAGAACCACGATTTGACTGGCATAAGGTGATGTGGTAAAAATAGTTCCCTGTATTGGGAGGGGGAGAGTTGTATAGGCGATCAAGCGCAATTTGATTTTTCTCCAAAATAATTTAATAATAATCTAGATTCGTGCGTTATCAAACGTGAAAGGATTCATGACCATGGATCGAGCCTGACACGATTAATGTCGTGTTCAGAATTGTATGCAGGTATCCGAATCGAAAATTCTCCAAACATTCTCTATTTTCTATTTTTTAACCTGTCATGATGAAACATGTCATTAATGATATACTAGAGGGTAGTTCCAAACACCTAAAACTGAGCTATGAATATACTTATGCTACCAGTTACTAGTACGCGAAACGCCTGTCAGCGAGGAGTCCATGTTATATCCGGTTATGTTCTTTTCTAAAACGTGTTTAAATATCACTTTGCAAATTTTTATTGTACATTGTGTTCGATATTTTTTTGGGCCTACGTTTGTATACAATACAGTCTTAAAAGTTCTTTAACAGGTATGAATTTAAAATTTAGATTTAAAAGCAGAAGGTTCAGATTCATTTCTAATCTTGTTCGTGTTTACATAACGAGCGAATATTATGATGGGCTTTGCATCTTGTTTCCCATTCCGACACAAATTGTGGCTAATGTGATAAAACTATCGTTTATCGCACTGCAAATCTTTACTAAAAAGACTAGACAGATGCATAAATCAACTCTTATGTTTCCGTTGGTGTGGCTGTTTTTGGTCTTTATAAATTCTAAACATTATAGTGGGCTCTTAGTCTTTCCAAACTTTATTTCTAAAACATTTGATTTAATCTCTGGACAAAAGTTGTGATCATTTATCAGACTATTACACAGTAAAATGGAATATTTAATTTATCTGTTGGTGTGTGCTAAAATATTTGAAACCGCACTCTTAGCCATTTGATTTAAATGCAGAATGTTCTCTTTCAGATTTCTTTTCAGATGGATATCGAAAAGCAGAAAATTCTTCTCCAAAACGCAGAAATAGCCTGCAATGTAACTTCCAATGACATGGAATCGTCACCTATCGAAGGTAAGCTTTCTGTATCAAGTTTAGAATAAGATGACCTTTGGCTTACAGACTTTACAAAATCCTCTATCTAAGATGACCTGTAGATAAAATTATGCCCCTAGATCCCCCATGTTGCTGACTGATCCCGCTCTTTCGCTTCGGCCATGAAGATTTGTCGTTAAATATAAGTCTTCGGTGTGTTTTATTGCGTTTATTGTTTAAACAACAGAGCAACTATAATGGACAGGCTGAGTTTTGTAGTTAAGACTCTATTCACTACTGCAGAATCCATCATTTTCCCACCCGCGTCTGCTCTAAGTAGGTTCATTCGAGTTTAATTCAGCTATCAGCATCTAAGTGGACAGGCAGAATGTCAGGCTAACTTTGACCGGCATCGAGTTTTTTGTCCATTGTCTTGCAAATGTGGATGTTGTTATTACTTCGCTTTTTGAATTCCACCGCTAAGATAGTGAACATCACAGTTTTTGGCATGTACGAAGATAAGTGGTACACACACACACACACACACACACACACACACAAACACACACACAAACACACACAAAAAGTTTCTAATGAGTTTAAAATAATAAAGTCTTTAAAACATTCCATACTTTGTCCTCTCCAGTGGATTCTCTCGTATGCATGTCGGTATCCCACCTTTTCTCTGTTCACATCCATTTCTAGATTAATACACAAAGTGTACAAAGTTTCTGCTGAGTTTTAAATAATAAAGTCTTTCTGGTAATCCATACGTTTCGGCTCATTTGCCTGCATCGATGGATTCCCTGGCTAGAAACGAATGAAAACGTATATATTTAACATTTTGACAAAATACAAAATACAATATATATATATATATATATATATATATATATATATATATATATATATATATATATATATATATATATATATATATATATATATATATATATATATATAAAGTGAAAATTAGCTTATATAGATTTCTTCTTGGCTGTGCTATTATCATAGCATACCATGTAGAATAACTTTGTTAATTTCTGAACAATAATAATAATAATAATAAGAAGAAGAAGAAGAAGAAGAAGAAGAAGAAGAATAAGAAGAAGAAGAAGAAGAAGAAGAAGAAATAATAATACTGAATATAGTACAGTTTTCGACAGCGGCTAGGGAATGGAATACTAAATTCAATGACAAATTAAAAACAATTTCATTTTGTTGAAAATAGTTATCATACTATCGTTTAACTTCGCTTTGTGTATTTTTATTTCTACACGGCAAAATCTTAATTGAAAACACTCAAATTATATACGATTTTATCACTTTTTTATGTGCATCTTGCAATTGCTGCTCATTATTTGAAGTAAAAGTTATAGAAAAAATAAAGAAATAAAGACAGTTTGTTGAGGTATAGTCATTGAAGCTGAGTATATAATACTTGCAAAATAAATAGATAAAAATAAGCAAAAGTTGACAAGTCACAGATAAGCTATCAGTACTTACATTATTTTAACTATTCCCCATATGTATCATTATTTATTTATTTATTTATTTAATTGATTATTGTTAATAAGGTACATAATTGTGGGCATGTGACCAAGTTAATACAAATATGTTCGTCAAACAGAGAGAGAGAGAGAGTCCCGTCCGAATAATATTAAAGTAACCTTGTTAAATCAAATCGTTATGCAGCACCTTACTAAGCCACTAAATGAATTCAAAGCCAGATAACCTACAACCTTCGTGCCAAGGGATAAACTTGCAAACACTTATAATGATAACTGTTTTATCTTAGAATAGTGCGCATGTCCATACTGCTCAGCAATAACACGTAAGCAACAATACCACCTCAAGGTAAAAGATACTTTGAAACACGCTCTATCTACGAAAAAGAAATGGTGGGATCAGAATTCACAGAAACAGTTCGTGATTAAGTTATCTATAGTGGTAGTGAAATGGGGTACCAGATGTTTTCCCATTTTTAATACACTTTAAATTTATCTCTACGCTGTTGTGTGCTGTGTTTGTTTTGTGGATGTAAGTTGTTTTTTTCCCGACGAGGAGCTTCTTTAGCTGGAAACATTGTATATATGCATATTTTAAATTGCAAGGAATGCAGTTTTTCATTTTGGGTTAATTATGGTTCATCATAAAATCATATTTCAAAAACGTTTTTTTTATTAAAAAAAGGTGATTTTACTTTAATATTTTTCAGAATTGTTTATTAATTTTATTAATTTATATATATTCAAGAGGCTAAGGAATTCACATCTTTTATCATTATTTCGTCTAAGGTTATTGCAATATATATATATATATATATATATATATATATATATATATATATATATATATATATATATATATATATATATATATATATATATATATATATATATATATATATATATCATAGAGGGCAGGTACTGGAAGACCTTTCTTTAACAGATCTTCCAAATAAACGTCTCTATGAACTTTCTTCTTGAATATTTTCAGGTGATTATGTCTCCATGGCAACACTGCTATCGATGCTCATAGTAATGTACACATTACAAACTCATTTTATTACTTGAACCCAGCAATATAGCAGGGTAACTTCAAAAGCTTTTTTATCTGATTTCCGTGTTACAGAAACTAGAATAGTATCAGTACAGACTAAATGTTAAATTTTTCAAAGTTTATAAAGGTACCCATGAAATAAACCTCGGCCTGTAAACTTTCCATTTAACAAACACGATTGTTTTTATAATCATATTTTAGTACTTATTTCAATTCTAAATATTTCTAGGTTTGCTTTTTCTCATAATTTGAATTTATTATTTAATAAACAATTGGTGTTGTGTTTGATATTAGTTTTTTTTTTAAAATATATCTTCAGATGTTAATATAATCCTTTATCGAATGTATAGATTTTTACGTGATATTCTTACTATATTATCTATTTTGTGTTTTGGTTTTCCTCTTTCAAAAACAGGATCACCAGATCGATTCATCTTATGAAATTGTTCTTCTTTTCACTAGCCGCTTTAGGAGTCATTTTAAAACTCCTTTATTTTGTAGTATCACATTATCTATTGTTTTTAATAAAACATCCGAATATGTATTTGTGTTGTCTGCCGTGAATTACTTGTACATTCAATTTGTAATTTTCGAATATTCTTTCAGCAACCACAGCTTTACCTTCACTATAAGTGTGGCACATTTAAATAATGTTTTTATACAACCATTCTTAAAACATTGTATTTAACAATTCACTACCCTGATTGACCATATTATTGCAAGCTTCAACTCATTTGCGGTTTTTTTTTTTTCAAAAGAATTTATTATGTCAGTTCCAGTTTCATTATCAAGCCATATGCTCCACTAGTATTTACTATATGTATCAATACTAAAAAAACGTATATATACTAAAACAGCCGATCCTAAATAATGTATGGTGTTGAGTGAGTTTTAATGATTGGTTTATGCAATTTCTCAGCCAGTCGTGTCTTACATCTCAGCGTCTATTTCAGGTCTTAAGTTTGTCTAGACCAGGTGTATGCTTAACGCTGATAATAGGTCTCAAAGAGTATATTAAACACTGGAATAATAGGTCTCACGGCGTATGTTTAACGCTAATAATAGGTCTCACGGGGTTTATTTAACAATAATAATAGTCTCACAGCGTATGTTTAACGCTGATAATTGGTCTTAAAGCAGGTGTTTAACACTATAATAACAGATCTCACGGCGTATGTTTAACGCTAATAATAGATCTTACGGCGTATGTTTAACGCTAATAATAGATCTTACGGCGTATGTTTAACGCTAATAATAGATCTTACGGCGTATGTTTAACGCTAATAATGGGTCTCATAGCGTGCATTTTCAATAACATTGTGCTCAGTGTCCTGTCCGTATATGATTGTGATTTATAATTGCATCATGACAGAAATCAGACTTCATACATATATGGACATAGAACACAATTAATTTTGCTATATGTTCTCTACATTTGTTTTTCAATACTGACCTTTCCACTGAGACAGTCTATACAAATTACATGTTAGTCTAACATACCTTCAAAGATGACTTCACGGTGAAGTTCTTGTCAAAGGTTGACCTGCATTTTTTGAGAGGCTGGACTGTCAACAGAGCAGCATGTAAACAGAACACAGATTTCACTTCCGGATCATCACCAAAGCCTTATTACTCACTGTGCACTGTCGCCGAAATACACACGGAACACCACACCCTGAGCTCATATTCTCAAGAATAAACAATTACCTTTAAATCCCTACCTAAAATGCATAAATACACGTCTTCTATCACCACCAAAATGAGAGAGGAAAAAAATGTTCTAAAAATAGAAAAGAACTACATTCGTGGGCACTGAACTGGAAGTACTAATTGTGACCTGATTCCTTATCATCCAGCTAGTGTTTCCGTTGGCCATTTTTTAATAAATTACCTGGTCCATATTATTTATAAGAACTTTGGGTCAATCTGCTTTTTGGTAACAGTGGTAAGATTGATTTAAAAATATCTAATTTACCACCTCTTTCTGACGAATGAAGTCTTAATTTTCTAGTATTACATATTAATCAATATGTTCAATATTATCATTTTTAGAATTATTAAAAAGAATCCCATTGGACAGCGTTTCCTTTAAAATAGTCTTTGATTTTTCAACCATGTTTTCATTTGGTTTTATATTTTCTGGCAACATATCTTTGCTAAAACAACATCAAAAATTGAACTTTTTTTTCATTTTTTTATTATAATTATTTCAGCCTGTAAATTCGCAAGAGGCTTATCGTTGTATAAATGGGGTTATTATTCCTGTTTTAAAAAAAGAACCAAAACACAAAACGACCTTTAGCTTTTATATCTTTACCACGTGTCCTCAATAATGTCCAATCCTCGACCTGTACCTATATCGACAAAAGACCTCTAGGACAGAAGCCCCGTGACTGGAGTAGAACACAAGGCCCCTAAGACAAAAGCCACTCAGGCAGAAGACAAAAGTCCTCCCCCCCGGCAAGTTTACCTTTCTTGAAATAAATAACTGCATTTTATGGTTTTCTTTGTTCTAATTATTTCCAATGAATCACAACAGTTTTAACACGCAATCACCGTGAATGTTTGATAAAAACAAGAAAATCTTAATAATTTAATCTTTAGTTACATGGTTGATATCTTTAATTTGGTAATTCTACACTTAAGATGATTATACAACATATCATGCATTTTGGATTAGTCTGTGTATTGAGTTGTAGCCTAGTGTGAGATACACAGATAGGTTCAATATATTCATATTTTATGAAATTATGCCCGTATTGTATCCAATATATATATATATATAGATATATATATATATATATATATATATATATATATATATATATATATATATATTTTAATTAAATTGTTTCGTAGTCATTACACAAGATGTAAATTACAATACACACTATAAAAACTTACTAAATGTTGTAAAGGAGACCATTGTACATCATAATAAATATGCTTACAATAAATAAATGGATGAGAGAGAGAGAGAGAGAGATTGCTAGATAGATAGAGAGAGACAGACAGACAGACAGACAGATAGATAGATAGATAGATAGATGGACAGACAGACAGACAGATAGATATGTAGAGTGTTGTAAATATCAAAGATTGAGGGGCTTTTGTCCTGTCCCGAATGCCTTTGTCCCGGGGGCTTTTGTCACTGGAATTATACCTACCATACCAGGTAAAAGACTTCAAACAGTACCAACAAGCAATGGACCGATAAAACCCCACTTTTTATCTCTTCCGTTTTAAATTGTGCCTGTGCGAACTATTGTGTCTGTTTGTTTGGAGGTTTTTTTTTAAAACATTTTGCTTTCATAATAAGTTTAATTTACGTTTTTTCCAGTCTTAATTCTATCACTCGTAAGCAAGTGAGACGGCAAAGCCTATCTATATATTGTTGATGTGAATTTTCTTGGTTTATCTTATTTATGATCTAATAAGCTCAACCAAGCTAAATTTCATGTATTCGGCTAATGTGGGTATGTGAGAAAGCATGCCAGTAGCTTCTCGTGGGTCGGTGGTTCTTTCCGGGGTTTTCCCGGGTTCTGCCTCCACCGTTAATACTGGCCGTCGTGTATATCGTGTGCTGAAAAATGGCGTTAAACCCTACAACAACAACAACCTCATCTCGTCTAAATACCATTCCCGGCTGTGGCTTTCCATTTATTGCTCGAATAGTCCCTGCCACGAATAAAACTGGTACTATTTTACCGCGGCTAAATGATAAGATTACAGTAAGATTGTAAGGCTCTCTCGAGAAATTGAATTGAATTTATTTACAAACATTTGCTTTAAATTGGCTTTACTAGATATCACATTGTTTAATAAACATTTCCAGCAGCTGTTGGAAATGCAATAAATATATTTTGGAAGTTGTTTGAAATGCAATAAATGTCTTGGAAGTTGTTTGGTTGAATTTGATGTCCATGTTTGTGAGACTTTGTTGGCATTATAGTGTTGTCTGCACACACGCATTCGATCAAAGAAAAAATATTTTAATACATCCAGGTACCCATCGTTATTCTACGTCAACCTGTAGTTTTACATGGAGTTTAACTAGTGTAATCCAGATGTATGAATAATTATGCGTTGCCGTACTGATTATTCATAACAAACTGCATAGACTCGGATCCTCCGGCATTATGCGCCGGCAGATCTGGATCTGTGCAGTTTGCAATTTTACTCGACTTAAAACTGAGTATATACGGTAATTTATGTTACGTTTACTGTTGCATCTTCTTTATTTGCTGCTTCTCTAATTATTGTTCAATCAGATTCTGATGTATTTAGAACAATGTTCTTCGTTGTAAAATAGGATAATATTAGTCGGTATCTTATTGTTTTCCTTTGTTACCTTCTCCTTTGTGAGTTATTACATAATACCTTTATTTAGATGGCCCCGGTTGTACTAATACATCAGACAGTTTTTGTACCATGACCTGTCATTCCAAAAAATGCGACCTTTCTGCGGCTATTCACTTTTGATGTTTGCATTCATGCTGCTCAACTGTTTAAGTCAACATTTTCATTCGAACGTGCGTTTTTGTTTCCTTCTCAAATTGCAAGGTCATAATTGATCAGACTATTCCGTAAATTCAATTAATAATGATCCAGTATCGATGTACGATAGCCATTTTGTAAAAGCTTTTAAATTACTTCCGTCTGTCTGCCTGTCCATGCATTGCTTTTTGGAAAAATCCCAAATATATCGGAACACAATTGTATACCACTGGTACAGACCCATTGTGCCTTTAAAAAATTCCAACCGTGACCCTTTAAAAAAATGATGGAGTCCATTTTGTTTACCTTTGTATTTTATTGTGACAAGCAAACTCTGTTAACCTGCAAAGACATACTGACACCATTAGATATTTGAACTGAATAGACCCTGATATTTTGTCTGGCGATCCCTCGTCTGAAAAATAATACAAAATGGCTTAACAACTGGGTTCGTGTCTGGCGTTCAATGAATCTGAAACATTTCAACCTGACCCAGACGTTTTCATAAAGAGAATAGTTCAACGATAAGTTTGGCAGAATTTCGTATATATATATATATATATATATATATATATATATATATATATATATATATATATATATATATATAGTTGCCCTGTTATAACAACAAATTCTGCCTTGATTACACATGATGATAATAATAAATAATACAAATTAAAAATATATAAATAAATATTACTTGAACTTTTTCTTTGATAACTCTGTTCTACATAAGTTACTGCTGCAATGATATGGCTATTTTTTCTCAATATTACCCTATAATTATATTTTGTATTGTATTGCACACTGTAGATGGTCGATGTAAGGCGGTGTGGGATGGAATTATGTGTTGGTCCAGTACAGCTAACGGCAGCATCGCGAGAGAAAGGTGTCCTCACTACATCATCGGTTTCAATCCTGACGGTAAGTACATGACAGGTTTTCACCTGATCAAAACAACCTGTTACCGTTTGCATGGCGGGAAATATATCTTCTTGTTGTAATTATTATGCTTGCATTGCCTCTTATTTCGTTGCAGATAAATAATTGCTTGGAAAATGGTGATAGCGAGTGACGTACATAATTGTTTATCTGAATGACGTCTGATAAAAATATTCTTTATATCACGTCAATGACTGTTAAATATTTCTTCCCATTAAATCAATGTCCACTATCTCTTTGATCGCCCTCTAATAAAAAATACATAAAGTATTCTGTAATTATTTTAAATGTGTAATCAATAATCCTCTGATACTTACTCAGGTTTTTTATTGCATTAATATTACTCTTTCTGTCCGTGATAATGGTAGTTTGCACAAATGATGGTGGACGCCATTTTGCAGGGGAAATAAATCTTTCCGTATCAAATTCATATCTGCCACAAAATAGCATTAACAAAATTAGTGTACTGCTCAAAAACTTTATCAAAATCTGATAATACATAAATTCAATTTTCAGCGGACATAGAACACAGTTACATTTTATTTTCATTGATTTTGCGAAAAGCAGTTAAGATAGATTTTAATACAGGATGTCATGAAGCATTATAACGAAACCGTCATAATATGCCATGTTTAATAATACAGATATCTGCTTTTCAAAATGTACGAAGTATTTATAACACATATAATGACGACTTCACCTCCTGCCTCACTGCAATACGATAATCAATTGATTTCTTAGCTTTTAAATCTGGCCTGCAGACATTCCCAATGAATCCGATCAACATCGTTGCTCTGCTTGCAAAGCATTCTAGAACAATTAACTTTTGTACCGCCTGATCTGTTCTATCTAGTTTAAACCAGTTTTAAATTACTTCAAAGCGGTTTCCAAAATTAAAGTGTAACCATGCTCTATTTAAAATTTTGAAAAACACTTCTCCTATCTCCACATATTATTGGAATACCCTTTTCCACTGACCTTCAAAGTTATATGACAAAACCAGGGGGGACACTTCATTCACTGGTCCTCAACATAACCTTTGCCACCGGCCTTACAGTTTTATGGGGGCAAAACCGTGACATTAGTTTTCAGAAATTTATGAAAAAGATCTGTGTCATTTCTCTTCAGATTTCTTCCATGTCTTCAAAACTTTAATGAAAAAAGAACATAACCCAACGGTGTGCAAAATTTTAAAACATTTGTGCCTCCCTTCTCCTCAAAATGTTATGAAAACGATTGGGTAGCTGGTCTGCAAAATTTACTCAAATGTCTGGTATAACTTTTTTCTGAGAATTCTATTACGAACAAAACAAAAGCTTCGCAGGAGCTCTGAATCTCAAATGTATACCCCCTCCCCCC
This sequence comes from Sinohyriopsis cumingii, assembly GCA_028554795.2. Lineage (NCBI taxonomy): Eukaryota > Metazoa > Mollusca > Bivalvia > Unionida > Unionidae > Sinohyriopsis > Sinohyriopsis cumingii. The sequence goes on along the minus strand of CM068840.1, from coordinate 95,668,962 downwards.
CCCCCCGGACAAAACACTGACATTCAAAACTGCAAGAAATACACAGGCTATTCGCATATGTTATACTCTAAAAACATCGGATAAAAAGCCAACGCGACCGGGGAATGTGGCTGCTACGTTGTATCTAAGTTAAATACATAGCTGGCAATAATTTCATATCCTTTTTGAATTTATCGATAAACGAATCAGCGTTGCCGCCACCACCAACTTTGCTATAGCTACTGCTTCCAACTGTTAAGCTTTTACACCAAAAAAATTCATGGATATGCCAGGGGTTGCTGATATCATTCCGATTGCTGGAAGAGAACGTAACAATCCTTAAGCCTTTATATAAAGAGCAGCCGTATGGCTTATATCACCCAAATATAACTTCCTATTACTTTTACATTTATTTTGTTGATAATTTATTTAAGGTTATTTTCCATGTATATTACGTAACTAATTATTTCTATTCTTTGAACTTCAATGTTTAGCAGACTTTCTTCCACTTCAGCTTTTACAGTTTTAGTTAACGATGACATTAGCGATGAATTTCTTATATATATCTCCTTGTCAAGCAATTCAAGACATGTTTTCATTTAATTTTTGAAATAACTCCTTCTGATGCAATTACATGAGTCCTAAATTCTTTATTTTTTTCTTAAATATTAACAATCTTCAAGGGGGTCGGATATCACTGTTTTCTAAATATTCATCTCTTAAAGCCTCTGCGCCTTTAAAATGCCTGTGTTCTGGCTTATTTTCGTTAAATGCGTTTAATTATATTTCCTCAGGTGTTGTAATTCTCTGCATCGGCATAGGTTGATTGATCACAATGTATATCACTAGGGGATACATTGCTCTTACTTCTGGTTGTAATTGGCGCATTTCTATTTCATCGGCAACTTTATGTTACAAGTTGTTCCCCCTTTTACCGAGCCTATTTTAGATAAGCATTAACTTCCAACTATTACCTCTCCGGTGGCCTAGTAGTTAGAGCGTCCGCCTCGGATGCGGGAGGTCGCCGGTTCGAACCTCGGCCGAGTCATACCAAAGACTTATACAAACGGTACTTAACAGCTGCCTCGCTAGGCGGTCTGTATTAAGAGATTAGTGTTAAGACTGGTCGGCCTAGTGTCAGGATAATCTGACTGGGTAGGACATCATGCTACGTGTCAGCGGCATGATGCCCCAGTGCTAGACATTACTACAAACTGCCACACTGCAGACATCGTAGCGATATGACTGAAAAATTGTTAGAAGCTACGTTACACATCCAAATCACACACACACACACACACACACACACACACACACACTTCAAACTATTTGATTACGTTTACTTTTCAGTGACAAGATTGTCTTGGTTTACCCTTATAAGAAATTATTGGTTGTAAAATGTCGCTGCTTTGATATTAAAATCCGTCTTAAAATGAAATCATATTGTATTTCATTCATTTTCTAACTCACCTATTTTTTTTAATACAACGACTATTCATATAATTAACTGATGAATTTGTTTCTGATGGGATGCAAATTCCTCATTTCATAAATTATCCGATAAAGTATCAGAAATATATATTTTTTTTGAAACCGATCTACACCATCATTTTCATCAAACCCCATTTTTATAACTAGATTTTCAAGCTTGACCAGAACAACCCTATCCCATGCTGCACTATTCAAATGGATATTAAAATTTTTTATATAAATTAGATTTTGTAGAATATAATATTGGCATTCACGTTCAAATTAAATCGGAGTACCGAAGTCTGCAAACAGAAAATACACGTTAGTATAGTAAATAGAACATACAAGAACATAATTGGAAACCACTAAGGTAATAAAGATTTGATAGAGGATAAAATTTATTCAAAACAAAGGCAATACAACATATGAAATTACTGTAAATACTACATCTGCTAACATATCAGTCTTTCTGAGATGCAATATTGCTAGTAATAACATCTTGGGATGGTAAATTTCTTCCAACTGATAATTTAAACGAATTATAATAAGAGTTCAAAGAAAACATCTTTGCAACAAACTGAATTCGATACTTGAATGTTTTTTTTTATCTTCTCAGTTTCCATTACCATTTCAGCGTTGAGTTCAAGTTTAGTAACTTTTAAGCACATTACTTTAGAAAGGAAAAAGTAAGAAAGGCGATAACTAACAATGCTATTTTGAAACATTTGCAAGTTGAGAATAACTTCAAAATATTTGAAGATAACTTGAAAAATAAGTGTACGTAACTTGAAAATAACTTCAACCTAACTTAAAAATCACTTATAAGTAACACTGAATTTACATGAATGTAATATATAATAACTTAGAGCTCAAACAATTAGGTAGCCTGATGCTGGGGGCCAATCTAAAAATAGTTTTGGCCCCTTTCGTATTATAAGCGATTTTCCCCTATCCCCGCCTCTCAAAAACAAGAAAAAAGCAAAATGTGTTATTTAATTTGGATGTCAAAAACTATAACCCCGAGGCCGCAATACTGCAGTTATATTTTGAAGTTCTTGTGTTATACGTATCTGTTATTTCTGCAAATTGCATTCATGGTTGTGAAACAATTTTTGTAGTGATTATCTTTAGTTGAAATGTGCATATATGTATTTTAAGATTAAGAACGTAAAGTTATACAAGATCTATAAATACATGTTTAAGTACGTGTTGACAGTTGCTAATAATACAATTGTTATTAAATATATTGACAAGTTTTGCGATGTTTCCCATTGGACAGGTCGGTCAAGCAGGTTCCTAGAGGAATGAATTTATTACCTATCGGGTGGGATAGATCATCTGAGTTGTTTTGCAATGTTGGAGATTTGCAATTTTTCACGTAAGAGTAGTGACAATCGGCTGTATATAAGTGACTAGGACTTGGCAGTTTTCCCATTCTTATTTCTTTTGTTATTGTCATAACATCAAGTCTGCAGACGTATTTTATGTAGTATTTGGATATTTTTGAGAGAAAAGGCATTTGTTTGGATTTTTCAGTGGAAATAAAAAGTGTTCATAGGACTATAATATTATTTTAGATATATTGTGAATGATTCAAAGGAGTCCTGGACAACGCCATTTTGATTGATTGATTGATTGATTGATTTTTTAACGGCGCATCAGCACTGTTAGGCTATTTAGCGCCAAACAAAAAGTTATTTGTATAATCTTTTTTTAAAAATTATAAAAGGTCCTATATCGACCAGCGATATAAAAGAAGAATTGGTTGAAATTAAAAACGGTAAGATGGTAACGGTGCAAAATAAAGCTTCCCGATCAACATAGAACGCCATTTTGACATATCATGACTGTTGGAGGACCAGTATATTCTTGGATCTGAAATGTATACGGAACATTTCATTCTTTTTGACTTTAATAGAACTTGTTCAGGATTCAATTCATAATGCTGTAAGTTACTCTTAAAGTTTCATTTGATAATATTGATAATTGAATTGTTTGTAAGTTTTACAAAACCATTTGTTTTTTTCTCTTACTTAGCTTGTGACCATAGAGTCGTAACTCTTGAAAGACATTTGTAAATTATTAATACTCAGCCCGTCTGTAAATCGCTCCAAATTAGGAGGATCGTCTGCTTAATTGCATCAAAAGCTAAAACATTTGTGCGCACACAGCGAAGCATGTGACCTATGAATGCGGAATAGTACTAGTTTTGTTGACCGTTGGTTACCTATAATTTGTGCTTACTTGGGCAGCATGGACAATAATAATAATAATAGGCTGTGACTTGCTCACGCTGACTTAACAAGGCATATATCGTGCAGTAATGTTATGACTGGTTCAGTTCAGCTAAGATGTGGTATTGACAAATTATAAAAGGCGACTCTACAATGGATGTTTTTTCCACACTAAAGAAACCAAGAAATTTACAGTGCATTGAAATCCATTGAATACAGGGAGTTGATAGAAGCTGATTTTATTGAGTGCGTGTTTCCTGTAATTGCAACAAAATCTACATTACTATCATATTAACTAATTAGGAACCTATATTTTCAACTTTGAGAAACATGGTGTTATATTCTACATTTGTTCATAATTGACCACCTGAGTATGCAGAAACTGAAATTGTTGAAAACCCTGTTCGATGTGAGACCCTCGTCTGCAGAATATGACCAATATCACAAATATAAGGGACCGACCATTTTTTTTTTTTTTTGGTGGATTGTGTATCAAAAATAATTTACCATATGTCCCTTTAGAACACACAGAATCGGAGTCAAGGCTAGTATAATATGAGTCAGGGACTGTATTTTTTCAAAGTCAACAGTTTTGGGCCTGTGTCTGAAAAACTTTAACTTGGAGTACTGAATAACTTCAAGGTAATTTGAAAATAACTAGAACATAACTGGAAGTTAATTTCAAAATAATCAGAAGATAACATTAGAGTTATGTATTTAAAAAAATTGATGGTAACTTGACAACAACTTGAATAACCTATTCGGGAAAAAGTTTATTTGGTTGTAAAATAAATGGAAAATGGCAGGAGAAAGTAAAACCTCAGAAGTAAGTTCACAAAAGCTGACACCACTGTTGCTATAGGAATATGTCTTATAAATTCAAAGTGATATATTTAAAATAATTAAATGACCTAAATAATGATCATTACTAGGGGAGACTACTAACATATGCTCCACTGAGTTTTAAAAAAGAGTAAAAGTATATTCTAAGCGCTGAAGTAACAGAGATATCGTTGAGTGATTTTAGTTTAAAATTTATTGAGAAAGACTAAAGGTAGGAAAGATAAAGTCAATCAATTAAACATTGACGAGGAGGAGAAAATGAAGCTTCTTGTAATTATGAAACATTATAATAATAACTTCAAGATTTGCCGAAATAATTAAACTTTGAAAGGAAAGACAATGATGAATTTACAATAAAATTAATAAATGACTGGTTGTTTTGTATAATATCATGGAGATTTCATTACACTTTCAACATCTTTACATCGAGTACATTTTTGACGTTCCATTTCATGGACAGATTTAATTACAGTAATTGCTCTGCAATTACCGGTAATGTTTAATTACTGTGCGATAATAATTATCTTATATTATAACAAATATGTACCCGAGATTCACGTCCGATTACCTGAAGATACGACGATACGCCGGTGGACGAGTCTACCACCGAGTACGAGGATGTTAGGTACCAGGACACGAATATTAACAATATTAATGTTCAGTACCGGAAAATCTAAACACGGGACGAAGATGTGTATTCGCGTCCTCGTAAGTCTTTCTTAGATGTCTGTGGGATAATCCAGACGTTGGCAGCTCCAGCTGTTAATTTTGCTCTCAATTCTCAGATCACGCTTCAAAACAACGACTGGTCGTTGTTCAAAAAGGCACAATACCAGCTGAACAATTAGACCGTGGAAGAAATTTACGGATACTTGCCTCTGGCCAGCACCATTCTCAATCTGGTCATGTTCAGTGATGATTACATACGGTCGTGTGCTACTAGCATGTGGTTTTATATGACCACGGCCACGGGTGCTGCGGTGAGTACTGACTTTGCGGCAACTTCAGACATACTTCTAGTGGCTGGCGTCGGTAACACCGATGCTCTAAATGGAGCCAATTTCAGAGCAACATTTGCTTTTGCAGTCAGTGGTACGTTGAATAGGGGTTATGCCACCAGACGGCCGTGAAATTTGCACGATGCTTCCTATCAGCGTTATTTTTGGAGTGTGTCGCGATATCTCATGGTTTTCAGAGGAGTCAAGCACAAGCTGATTCTCGAGCGGGATTCGGCTGCGTTGTATATGTTCGGTCTGCAGCACCCGCTGATGGCCAGTTTATCAGTTTATCATGACATGGTTGTCACTATGGATGCACAGAATCACTCCGTCGATCACGCACACACGCTCGACTTAAGATCGATGATGGCGAAATTTACTAAGAAACTTTACTTTGAGCAAAGCCGGCTTTACATAGAAGCAGGTAACCACGTCGTGGCGAGTAGCGACTAACCCTGGCAGCGAACTTCCAAGGCACGTTTTCGTGGCATTTCAATTAGCGGCACGCCGTACCGACCAAACCGGAAACAAGCATGTGTTTGATAATCTTGGTTTATCCCGCATTCACGTTTGCATCAATTCCAGACAGAATCCAGAGCGAGAACTCGAGTGTACTGCAAAACGTCGCTACAAGAAATTACACGCGCGTGTACATGGTGCTCACGGAGGGCAATAACAAATACCAGGACACAGACACAGGCATTCAGATTTCACTCGATGGTTTCTAGGTGTTGTACCCTATTTTCCATTTCGATGTTTCCAAGCATTACGAGCGTCTCAAAGATTCTTCCGCGGATATCGAGAACATTGGCGATCCTGGTGCGGATTACGTGTGCTACGTGCTGGTTACGTCAGGCCGGTTTATGACACTGGACGTACTCAACAGAAAACTGAATGTAATAGACTCAAGGCGATTAGTTGTGCAACAATGAAGTTGTTCAGAAAGACAACAGTTGTTCCAAAGACGATCAGTTATGTCACAGTCAATCATAGGATAGTGTAAACAATTTTATAAAGATGCCAAAAAGACAACGTCGTGGACGGCCACAACTGGCCATAACCCGCAACATGAGTCTTACCTCAGTCCTGGATATAATGGATACAATTGCATATTTCCCTCTCAGATCAGAAGGTAAGAGAAAACAGTTTACAATGCAATCATGTACAAACTGGGCGTCAAAAATATTTCCCCTGATGATAAAATATTTAAACAAATTATTTTTTATATGAGATACATATTGTAGAAAAATTTCGTTTCTTTTGTACAAGAGTCATATATCAAAACACTGTTACTACAGTTAATATTAGTTGCACTGGAAAAATAGGTACAAACTTTCCAACATGAAAACAATGAAAGGAGAGTATGTATTATCTCCATCCATACTAATATATGAAAATATATTTTATAAGAATATAAGTTGATAGGTAGTCAAGTTTGTTTCAGTATGATCTACTGTATCCATCAAATAAGGCTCTATGCTATATTTATTTTCTCGTTTTATTTTCAACAAAATACTTCCACATTATAGTTTGACAAGTTCGATTAAATCTGTCCACTAATGGAGCTTCTTTTAGTCTGAATGAATGGAAAAATATACGATTTATTTTCTTTAACAATTATTTGACCTTTAAGCTATAACATTCATTTTCTTCTTCGAACTGTCTTGTTTCTTATTTTCGATCGTTAAATATTTTAATCAAAACGTCGTGCATATCTCTAAAGTTTTTGCTTCTACTTCCTTAGCCCGTTCGTATTTTGAGAAGACATTTATCAAGGTAAAAATATATTTGTATTTATAGTATAATTTTTCGTAAACTCTCATATAGTCGATATCTTCCTGGAACTGCTACAAGTGTAAGTAGACATTTTATTTGCTAGTCTGTAAGTTCATAATATGTTACACTACTTAAATAATGCTTCTTTACCTTTTATTCCGTTTATTCCCCACTCACCCCAGTTGGTTGATAAGGATGAAGTTAACCAGACTTTCGGTACCATAGTGTGTATGTGTTCTTTGTTTGTTTAAACATTGTATTGCCATAATATGATACAATGCGATTGGGCAAAAGTTTTAACAACTTAAAGTAGCCCTATCCCTACATGATACAAGTCTTGCAACATATTCAACATCACAACATAAAAATGAATAATGATGAGAGAGAGAGAGAGAGAGAGAGAGAGAGAGAGAGTGTGTGTTTCCTTTTCTTAAATACAGTTATTGATTAGTATATGTCATTTGACTAGTAACAATGATATACTTTTTATAACCGTATATTTTATTGTCATAATGGGATACATTGGGATTGGGCAAAAGTTCTAACAACTTAAAGTAGCCCTCTCCCTACATGATACAAGTGTTGCAACATATTCAATATGACAATATAAAAATGAATAATGATAAGAGAGAGAGAAAGAGAGAGAGAGAGAGAGTTTCCTTTTCTTAAATACAGTTCTTGATTAGTGTATGTCATTTGACTAATAACAATGATATCATTTTTATAACCGTTTATTTTATTAGCAGTCTAAAACTATCTCATTATGTAGTTACATATGGTATTAGGTTGTTAATGTTATGTGAATACAAGTATCATTTAGGTTGTTAATGTTATGTGAATACAAGTATCATTTAGGTTGATAATGTTATGTGAATACAAGTATCATTTTGGTTGTTATGTGAATACAAGTATCATTTCGGTTGTTATGTGAATACAAGTATCATTTTGGTTGTTATGTGAACACAAGTATCATTTAGGTTGTTATGTGAATACAAGTATGATTTTGGAGACCCTGATAATGAAATGCACCATGTTGGTTCATTCGATCGTTCTTTTTTTATGAAAGTACCTGAATGGTGTCATTCAAACAAACCTAAAAGGCTTAGTTATAAAAGCTAACTTCAAACCAGTTAGCTTTGATCAAAAGAGAGCTTGGCTTTCAACATCATTAACACACTTTCTGAAACTTCATATTATATGGAAAAAATATATAAAATGCGGATAAAATTCCTCCGCAGAAATAAAAAGCTCCAAATTAAAACTCAAATAAACTAATGTTTATGCTACAAAACTGTGATAAGGCATTAGACTAAATCTCGTGTATGAAAAAAAGGTGAATGCAATTTCCACAGCAGAGAGTAGGAAACAAGATCTGTAAAGATCAATTAACTAGCTAGTTAATCAGTTAACTGTAATATTAATCTTAATATGACGTAGTTACTGCTAACTGAAAATAATAAAAGTGGGAGATATGCTAGCTTTCCATCTTATGTTCTTTGATGTATTGTACCATCTTCGCTAGCCCAGGTTCCAATGTGTTGACCCCATCTACACATTGTCCGATCGATCAGATATTTCATTGCGTTTTTCCAGTTGCCTCCCTCAGTATGTAATGCCAACTAATCAATATCGTGTGCTAGCGGCGCGTTGTACATCAGCCAAAAATGGTGTAGGCAACCGACTTCAAAAGGATACTTTCTAAGTTTAGCATCTACAGTATGTAAATGTACCAGAGAGAAGCCATTGCTGATGTATTTAAGGGACATGATGTATTTGCACAAACACGGACCGGCTGTGGAAACTTGTTTATTTATGAATCCATTCCAGATGTGTGTTCCTCTTGCCTCGATCGTGTAGGAACAGTGTTAAAATGTCAGCAACTTGGTTTTGAAAGGATGTGGTAGCTTGCCGCCGCATCCAGTGAAATTTACAGACCCGAAGCAATGAAATATCGGATAGATCCCCCAAGGTGTAAGTAGGGTTAACACATCGGAACATTGGTTAGCGAAGATGGTATAGTACGTGTGGGTGGTTTATGGTTTTTCGGAAAATTTTGGGCGTCAGTGGGGAGTTTTCATCAAATTTAAAGATAAGAGCTAAGATTTTCCTACAATATAATTTTGAAATCACGTGGTCCAGGTTTTAAAAGAGTTTGAGGATCTGTTATCCACGGTTATTTTAGTACAATTTGATATCCAGCAGTCCATGTCTCTTTTATAAATTTTGGAAACGACTGGTCCAGTTTATATTTCAATGATTTTTTATGGCAAGTAGACCAAGTGCTTTCATGCAACTTTTGAAGATATTGTTCACGATTTGTTTAAAAAAATAATTTGACGAACTGTACCTCAAATTCTTTCATATATTTATGAAGACCAGTGAGTGACCCAGAGTTTTCGTGAAATTTTTAAAACAAGTGAACCATAATTTTCCAGAAAAGTACGAAATTCAGTGACCCAGTTAGTTTAGTATATTGGCATATTTTCTAACGCACATAGTCATTCCTGTAGTACTAGCTATTGTCCGTCCCAGGACAGGCATGATGAAAGAAAGTTTCAAGAGTTTATAAAAGTAAACAAAACGATACAATAAACAAGTTGGGATGAGCGAGTTTAAAAGAAAGATTGAACATAATAATACCCCAAAAATATTTTTACAAATTGGGATATCGTGCCTTATTGCTTGGCAGCCGTGACACACAGAAAGACAAATGTAAGCGTTAGATACTAGATATACAGTAAGATACTTTGAAATCCAATCTTCAAGGATACCCAGATTATTCTTCTGTATTTACGAACTGTAATGTCTCCATTATATACAGTATAATGTATAGGGTTTGAAGTTATTCATGTCGCATAAGCAGTGAATTCGTTGTATCCGTATTAAGGCAAACTTGTATCTATATATCGGTTTATTTCATTAGAGCTTAGTTGGATATGCTTTAATGGAGGATGACTGTACCCAACCTTTGACAAAATATCCATAACATTAATGGAGATCACACTGAATATGAAATGTCCATAACAGTAATGGGGAACACATTGAATATAATATATCATTAACACTACTGGGGAACACATTGAATATAAAATGTCCATGACATTAATGGGGAACACACTGAATATATGTCCTCAACACTGATGGGGAACACATTGAATATACACTGTACTTAACACTAATGGGGAACGCATTGAATAAAAATGTCCTTAACACCAATGGGGAACGCACTGAATAAAAATGTCCTTAACACTTATGGGGAACACATTGAATATAAGGTGGCGCTCACCAGATAATATGTACTTTTGAGACAGTGACGTATGTAAGGTGAAGTAGTTCGCATTTAAAACATGCACAGTGGAGAGAATGTTTGCATACCTCTATGCTACATTAATGTAATGTGGATGATATTTCTTTTGGATATTGTACTTTTGGAAATTTTACATGATTTAAGCACACTGCTAACTAAAATGACTGCTCCCTTGTGTTAAAAAATCAGTCTGAATTAGTCTAAAGTACACTATACATAGCAGCTATTAAAATAGGGAAAATGAATTTTGCCAGACTAGACAATACCAGCTTCTGAAAGTGCAATGAATGAATTACCAAATATATAAAATGTAAAAAAAGTTATCGGCTCTTTTTTATACAATTGACCTCTGAAGTTCAGGAAGTGAAAATGACCAAGTAGAGCTAGCACTTTTTTGAAAGGTGCACATTTGAAGTAAGGCCAAGCTGTATACTCTATAACCCATAGTACACCCATCAATCATACACCAAAATAAAGGGAATTAAAGGTTCTTTGCATTATACCTAAGATATACAAGGTCTTTTTTAAATAGCCAGTATAACCAGTGAGGAAAGCCGGGGACATTCTTTTTCTTTAAATTCCTAACCCTATGCAAAATGCGAAACTGTATAGCGCCACCTTAAAGAAAATAAAAAAATGTTTGCAATTATTTTTTTTTATTTTCATATAATTATGTATGATGTTCTGAATAAAATGGTACATTCATATTGCATTTAAGCATGAAAATAAGCTAATTATGATCATTTTTCTCTTGCTTACATAATTTGCCATGAGGTATGTTTGTGTGAGTAGTGACCTTAATTATGGGGAAATTAGAAGACTTAGAATATAGGAATAGAGTCAACTTAAATTTAAAACTGTTGCAATAAGTGACAGAAATATATGGTGAAAAGGTTTCTTTTCATTTATTTGCAATGAAATAAAAAAATAAATGATGAGAAAGTGAATTCGCTTCTTCCATATTAAACAATAGGCAAATATTTTACACTTTGACCTTTGACCTTTATGAAGCTGATGAGTTACCTCCCTTTTCTAATTGTAAAATTCATTGTTGATATCTCAGAAATAATTCTGGCTAGTTTCATGTTCCTATCATTCAGCATAACATTGGTTGCTATGTTTACAAAATGTAATGTGCATTCTTAAAATAGCTCACTTTTATCATGGGGGTGGGGGTAGGCTGGACTTGTTAGAGACTCTGACACTCATAAATACTGTTCTGTGGGGAAAAAGGCAGGAGAATTATTCATAAGGGTTGTTTTGATGCTTGCGACTTAAATGTTTCAGCCATATAAACATAATTAAATCATAAAAAAATAATACCTACATCTTCTTTATGGTGGCGCTCACCAGATAATATGTACTTTTGAGAGAGTGACGTATGTAAGGTGAAGTAGTTCGCATTTAAAACATGCACAGTGGAGAGAATGTTTGCATACCTCTATGCTACATTAATGTAATGTGGATGATATTTCTTTTGGATATTGTACTTTTGGAAATTTTACATGATTTAAGCACACTGCTAACTAAAATGACTGCTCCCTTGTGTTAAAAAATCAGTCTGAATTAGTCTAAAGTACACTATACATAGCAGCTATTAAAATAGGGAAAATGAATTTTGCCAGACTAGACAATACCAGCTTCTGAAAGTGCAATGAATGAATTACCAAATATATAAAATGTAAAAAAAGTTATCGGCTCTTTTTTATACAATTGACCTCTGAAGTTCAGGAAGTGAAAATGACCAAGTAGAGCTAGCACTTTTTTGAAAGGTGCACATTTGAAGTAAGGCCAAGCTGTATACTCTATAACCCATAGTACACCCATCAATCATACACCAAAATAAAGGGAATTAAAGGTTCTTTGCATTATACCTAAGATATACAAGGTCTTTTTTAAATAGCCAGTATAACCAGTGAGGAAAACCGGGGACATTCTTTTTCTTTAAATTCCTAACCCTATGCAAAATGCGAAACTGTATAGCGCCACCTAAGCCGTCCTTAAAACTAATGGGGAATACATAGAATACAAACTGTCCTCAACACTAATGGGGAACTCATTGAATATACAGTATCCTTAACACTAATAGGGAACTCACTGAGTATAAAATGTCCATGACACTAATGGGGAACACATTGAATATACACTGTCCTTAACACTAATGGGGAACGCATTGAATAAAAATGTCCTTAACACTAATGGGGAATTCATTGAATATAAAATGTCCATGACACTAATGGGGAACACATTAGATTTAAACTGTCCTTAACACTAATGGGGAACTCATTGAATATACACTGTCCTTAACACTAATGGGGAACACATTTAATATACACTGTCCTTAACACTAATGGGGAACTCACTGAATATAAAATGTCCATGACACTAATGGGGAACACATTGAACATACACTGTCCTTAACACTAATGGGGAACTCATTGAATAAAAATGTCCTTAACACTTATGGGGAACACACTGAATATAAGCCGTCCTTAAAACTAATGGGGAATACATAGAATACAAACTGTCCTCAACACTAATGGGGAACTCATTGAATATACAGTGTCCTTAACACTAATGGTGAACTCACTGAATATAAAATGTCCATGACACTAATGGGGAACTCATTGAATATACACTGTACTTAACACTAATGGGGAACGCATTGAATAAAAATGTCCTTAACACCAATGGGGAACGCACTGAATGAAAATGTCCTTAACACTTATGGGGAACACATTGAATATGAGCCGTCCTTAAAACTAATGGGGAATACATAGAATACAAACTGTCCTCAACACTAATGCGGAACTCATTGAATATACAGTATCCTTAACACTAATGGGGAACTCATTGAATATAAAATGTCCATGACACTAATGGGGAACACATTGAATATACACTGTCCTTAACACTAATGGGGAACTCATTGAATATACACTGTCCTTAACACTTATGGGGAACACATTGAATATACACTGTCCTTGACACTAATGGGGAACTAATTGAATATAAAATGTCCATGACACTAATGGGGAACACATTGAATATACACTGTCCTTAACACTAATGGGAAACGCATTGAATAAAAATGTCCTTAACACTTATGGGGAATACATTGAATATAAGCTGCCCTTAACACTAATGGGGAACACATTGAATATACACTGTCCTTAACACTAATGGGGAACTCATTGAATAAAAATATCCTTAACACTTATGGGGAACACACTGAATATAAGCTGCCCTTAACACTAATGGGGAACACATTAGATTTAAACTGTCCTTAACACTAATGGGGGAACACATTAAATATACATTCTCCTTTACACTAATTGGGAACAAATTGAATATAAACAAACTGTCCTTAACACTAATGGGGAACACATTAGATTTAAACTGTCCTTAACACTAATGGGGGAACACATTGAATATACACTGTCCTTAATATTGATGGGTATCACATTGAATATTCACTGTCCTTAACACTACTGGGGAACACATCAAATATAACATGTCCTTAACACTAGTGGGGGAACACATTAAATACAAAATGTCCCTAACACTATTGTGGAATATAGTTTGATATGGTTTTTAAATAGCAAAGTAACACAACTGTCTAACATAAATTATAATATATCGCTTTTACACAACGAAGCTAAGTAGCAGCTTGTGTGAACACCGGCGTAGTCCGTTGGAAGGCTGAAAATTTGGCACCGAGCTACAAGAAACACTGATGCATTGCATGCAGAGAGATCACAGAAAACGGTTGTACGTTAGTGTCAGGTACTTCCGTAGAATGAGATGCTCGTTACATGTTAACCTCAGCTTATCTCTTTAATGTAGCGCTGATCAATCAGGACGGCCCGACAGCTGCCTGTAATACAGGTGTATAGATTTGTATCGTAGTCGCAATGACGTTGATTGATGGAAGGAGAAGAAGAATCGTTGAGTTGTATAAACTATGTGTCATGTCCCATATAAGACGTCGACCGTGTATGCATGTACCAGTGTATGAAGAAAAAACATGGTGATAGGGGAGGGGGTTAACAAATAAATTGCATGTGCAACAGTATCTTAGATAACACTTCAGCCTATATAAATAAAATATATCACGATCATAAATAAAACTGCATAAAACACAGAATTGTAAAAGTTATTTTTACACATATATACGGTTGAAAATTTCATAAGTTATATTGTTATTTTACGTCAAAGGCAGTTTGATTCATCGACATCAGTCGAGAAGGATCAACACATAAGAGAGACATGAAAGGAAGCTTTGTTATACGCATGGACGCTGTTCGTTTCTTTTTTAATTATTATGTATTTTGAGTTATGGATTTGCTTGATGCTTATTCAAAGAACTGATATAAAATCTTGATAGTTTGATTAGTACATACGATTTCGGTATGATTGTTGCATTAGAAATTTGTAAATGATTTTAAGAAGCTGAAAGAGACTGGATGAGATCGATTAAGTATGAAGAGGAGCTGGTTAAGGAGGGTGCAGAGTTTTATACTTGACGTTTATGTATAGATGGAGACTTTTTACGTTACATATCAGGCGGGGTCTTGGGGGGGGGGCATGAGTTGTTTAATAGTTTAATGTTTTTTTTTCTGCGATAATTCTGATGCTAAGTGTCAGTTGTCGTATCACAAAGATTCTTACAAAGCTTTACAAAACGCCTTTCCGTATCCCACAGCTTACACGATGCCTATCCGTATCCCACGGCTTATATGCCTTTCCGTATCCCACTGCTTACATGATGCATTTCCGTATCACACGGCTAAAATGCCTTTCCATATTCCACAGCTTATATAACGCATCTCTGTATCGCACAGCTTCCTTCGAAATTCCACGTTTGATAGGTCTCTTTAGGGACCTTTTATGTTTTATCCAAATCTTGTGAAATGTTAACTTCTTTTGTTAACATTAAAACTTTGATCGATTATGGATATATATATATATATATATATATATATATATATATATATATATATATATATATATATATATATATATATATATATATATATATGTGTGTGTGTGTGTGTGTGTGTGTGTGTTAGGGATTATCTTTGATAAAAATAAAATTTTAAATGACACTACCGTAACGACTTCTTTGCAAACCCCTTGCAGAGAGAGAGAGAGAGAGAGAGAGAGAGAGTTTATATTTACCCTGACGTTCCAATTGGTGTCAGTGAACTGAGCCAGTATAATGACGCACCTATATTATACGGTTATTGAACTGAGTCATGGTTAGGACACACCTAAATCACACTGGAGACAAAATACATATGACCGCCATAGTGGAAGTGTTTTTTTTTTATTATCTTTACAGAGGACTATAGTTCTTCTTTAATATTTATTTCATATTTTCTTGCGGAGTCACCACTTATCATTTCTGAGATGCTTAATATAAGTAAATGCAATATCAGTCTCACCACACCGTGTGTCAAAATGGATTAGCTGTTATGTCAATCGAAAACAAGAGGGTTGTGACTGTAAGAATTGAAATGTTTGCTCCTTCTCGAAAACGGTGTATGTCTTTAGCTACATCAGAAAAATTGTAGAGAAGGGTTAGTCATGCGGACTTCTTTTCAAACTTGGCATGATGTTGAGGCCAGCGAAGGTGATTTCGTGCTCGCCCGGCAACTTCAAACTCCCCCTCCCTACCTACATACACATTCAATTCACCTCTCTCTCTCTCTCTCTCTCTCTCTCACACACACACATACACATACACACACACACACACACACACACACACACGAACACAGCATACACACATATCAACTGAAAGTGTTGTCTTTTTAGACGTGATAATACCGAAAGAAATCTAAACTTTCTAGCGTGCACTTAGCAAAACTTTCCCTTTATCCTGAATCAGACATGAAAATAAAATTGCTTAGTCCATGTACATTTGATATGGTTTTCTGATTAAAAGGACCTTAGAGAGTTCGATTTTCCATTTTTGTTCATGTAGCATATGTACAAAAAGAAGCATTTACTAGTTCGAATCACAAACAGCGATAGCTGCTATTTTCTTGGCACTCATTGTAGTTGTTTGGTCTTGAGAGGTCAATGTAATTCATGTAACAAACAGTTTATGGAGAAATACTGACAGCTGGTCGTGGTCACAATATGGCGTTTTGACAAATGAAATTTGCCTTTAAAGCGAAAAACTTATATTAATTGCAATTATGAAATATTATTTGGAGATGACAAACAGAGAACCTGTTTTTGTGCCACATTGCAGGTATGGTGGAGAGGGAATGTCTGGCTAACGGAAGCTGGAAGGAGAATCCACTTTATAACTCTAGCGGCGGATGGACCGACTTCTCAAGCTGCATCCTGAAGAATGAGCAGGAAACGCCATCTATCAGAGTAAGGCGGACTTTCATAATCATAAACTGCATTGGCGTAAGTTTCGTATTATAGCTTAAAGTAAATTTTAGACATTCTCCTGAAAATGCACTTCAGATATCGACTTATTCGACATTATTTTGCATATCAGGTTCGTCCGGTTTTTGAAGGCAGATACATTCCTTTCGAATGTTCAAATCAAAATGTTTATGATAAATACATTATTTAAACCTTGTCCGGTCATGACAGCTATTTGTTCAAAATTATTTATTCACACTTTGTCCAGTTATGACAGCCATTTGTTCAAAAACACTTGTAGAAAACGATCTAGATGAATGGAAACAGACCATACCGAACAACGTTTAGAAATATTTCTTTGATTAAGGATTGACTAAGGATTTCATAGATTTCATAGATGATAGTTTCAAAACAGAAGGAAAAGTTAAATAACTACTAAAAGGTACATCGTGTTTGTAAATAGCTTTAACTTCACGAAGCAATCTATAGAATAGCTGGCTGTATCCAAACGAATACAAGCATAGTTTTAAAAGATTTAATGAAACAGCTATCCGGTCGATAGACAAGCATTATTCGTCTCTAAACAATTCGAATATATCCCAAGCCGATTATCAGTATGTTTAAGATTTTTTAATCATTTCAACCTGAACAAACGTTGTGATCTAAACGACTATGACGTCATCAGGAATACTTTGATACTTTGTGACATTTTTGAGGAATTCAACATGACGCTGCACAGTACTGCGACCCACTCGGTATAGCTAATGACGTAAATTCAACGATATGGGTTGTAAAACTGGAACGTTTCATGAACTTTGACTTGTTGTTTATATTTGAAACCTGGATGCGAGGTAGTAATGCAATGAATCTGCATAGAAATGCTGAAGTAAATCACGAATACCATTAATCAGATAATTATGGTAAAACAACAAAGAGAATGATGGTGATGTCCTTGATGTGGAAGTGCGAAACATTGGTGCGAAGAAACAGAACAATGCATTTGAGTGCCAAAGGTCAGGTCCATGTTCATGCATTAAGTACCTAAATCATAACAATACTTTGTTTTGTAAATAACGAATAACAGTGTTTGGTAAGTGATCAATAACAGTGTTTGATAATGACGAATAACAGTGTTTGGTAAATGATGAATAACGGTGTTTGGTAAATGATGAATAAGAGTGTTTGGTAAATGATGAATAACAATGTTTTGTAAACGATGAATAACACTGTTTTGTAAATGATGAATAACAGTGTTTTGTAAATGATGAATAACAGTTTTTGGTAATTGATGAATAACAGTGTTTTGTAAATGATGAATAACAGTGTTTTGCAAATGACGAATAACAGTGTTTTGTAAATAATGAACAACCGTTTTTGGTAATTGATGAATAAGAGTGTTTTGTAAATGGTGAATAACAGTGTTTTGTAAATGATGAATAACAGTGCTTGGTAAATGATAAATAACGCTGTTTCATAAATGATGAATAACAGTGTTTTGTAAATGATGAATAACAGATTTTGGTAATTGATGAATAACAGTGTTTTGTAAATGATGAATAACAGTGTTGGTAAATGATGAATAACAGTGTACAGTGTTTGGTAAATGATGAATAACAGTGTTTTGTAAATTATAAATAACAGTTTTTGGCAATTGATTAATAAGAGTGTTTGGTAAATGATGAATAACAGTGTTTTGTAAATGATGAATAACAGTGTTTGGTAAATGATGAATAACAGTGTTTGATAAATGATGAATAACAGTGCTTGGTAAATGATAAATAACACTGTTTCATAAATGATGAATAACAGTGTTTTGTAAATGATGAATAACAGATTTTGGTAATTGATGAATAACAGTGTTTTGTAAATGATAAATAACAGTGTTTGGTAAATGATGAATAACAGTGTTGGTAAATGATGAATAACAGTGTACAGTGTTTGGTAAATGATGAATAACAGTGTTTTGTAAATTATAAATAACAGTTTTTGGCAATTGATTAATAAGAGTGTTTGGTAAATGATGAATAACAGTGTTTTGTAAATGATGAATAACAGTGTTTGGTAAATGATGAATAACAGTGTTTGATAAATGATGAATAACAGTGATTGGTAAATGATGAATAACAGTTTTTGTTAAATGATGATGTACTCATCATACTGATAATCGGCTTGGGATATATTCGAATTGTTTAGAGACGATCATTTACAGTGTTTGGTAAATGATGAATAACAGTGTTTGGTAAATGATGAATAACAATGTTTTGTAAATGATGAATAACAGTGTTTTGTAAATGATGAATAACAGTGTTTTGTAAATGATGAATAACAGTTTTTGATAATTGTTGAACAACAGTGTTTTGTAAATGATAAATAACATTGTTTGGTAAATGACGAATAACAGTGTTTGGTAAATGATGAATAACAGTGTACAGTGTTTGGTAAATGATGGATAACAGTGTTTTGTAAATGATGAATAACTGTTTTGTAAATGATGAATAACGGTGTTTTGCAAATGATGAATAACAGGTTTTGGTAATTGATGAATAAGAGTGTTTTGTAAATGATGAATAAGAGTGTTTGGTAAATGATGAATAAGAGTGTTTGGTAAATGATGAATAACAGTGTACAGTGTTTTGTAAATGATGAATAACAGTGTTTTGTAAATGATGAATAACAGTGTTTGTTAAATGAAGAATAACAGTGTTTGGCAAATGATGAATAATAGTGTTTGGTAAGTGATGAATAACAGTGTTTGGTAAATGATGAATAACGGTGTTTTTTAAATGATGAATAACAGTTTTTTGTAATTGATGAATAACAGTGTTTGTAAATGATAAGTAACATTGTTTGGTAAATGATGAATAACAGTGTTTGGTAAATGATGAAAAACAGTGTTTGGTAAATGATGAATAACGGTGCTTTTTAAATGATGAATAACATTGGTAAATGATGAATAAATGATGAATAACAGTGCCTGGTAAATGATGAATAACAGTGTTTGGTAAATGATGAATAATAGTGTTTGGTAAATGATAAATAACAGTGTTTGGTAAATGATGAATAACAGTGTTTGGTAAATGATGAATAGCAGTGTTTGGTAAATGATGAATAACAGTTTATGTTAAATGATGATGAGTAACAGTGTTTGGTAAATGATGAATAACGGTGTTTGGTAATGATGAATAACAGTGTTTGGTAAATGATGAATAACGGTGTTTGGTAATGATGAATAACAGTGTTTAGTAAATGATGAGTAACAGTGTTTGGTAAATGATGAATAACAGTGTTTTGTAACTGATAAATAACGGTGTTTGGTAAATGACTAATAACGATGTTCGGTAAATGATGAATAACAGCGTTTGGTAAATGATGAACAACAGTGTTTGGTAAATGATGAACAACAGTGTTTGGTAAATGATGAACAACAGTGTTTTGTAAATGGTGAATAACATTGTTTGGTAAATGATGAATAATAGTGTTTGGTAAATGATAAATAACAATGTTTTGTAAATATAGAATAACAGTGTGTTGTAAATGGTGAATAAGAGTATTTTTCGAATGATGAATAATAGTGCTTGGTAACTATATGGAAATTCACAGTTAAAGAACACTAGTAAACATATGTACAGATGAAAAGGGTAAATGCCGAAAGAATAAACATTAACAGTGACATCGGAGATGACAAAAAGTTATGTAACACTGGTAACTATTCAAAGGGTAATCTGTTTCGTTTGTTCTGTATTGTATTTATAACATCGCTTTGACAATCTTGACGATGTAGATAAGAAAGTAAATAACCTAACCGAACTAGCTTTCTGTGGTAGACGTTTTCAAATATTAGTATGGTTGAAAATTTAGAAAGGCAACTCTGTAATCAAATGTTTCAAAGTGATTACACCTTTGGTATTGTTTGATACAGAAAAGACAAAAAATAAATTGATTAACACTTTAAAGAAAATCACGATATTCAGGACTCATGAATGGACAACTTGCATATAGGTTTCAGCAGAACAAACGAAACAGATTTTGAATGGGACTTGGGTATCCTTTCCCTTTAGAGTATTCGCTTTTCAGTTAGGTTATGTGTTCTGGTTATCAAAACCAACCCCTCGCCACCGTCCAAAATACGACAAAACAACAACAACATTAACAATAACCACTTGTTATGATACATAGATAATGCTATTTTTACTTAAATGTTATAATTTTCCTGACTGTATGGTGGCGCTCTACAGTTTCGTATTTTGCATTTATAATTTTAAATAAAAAGAATTTACCCGGTTTTCCTCACAGGTTATACTAGTTATTTAAAAGCTACATTGTATATCTTAGGTAAAGTTCAAAGAACCTTTAATTCTTTTATTTTGGTGTATGATTGAGGGGTGTAATATGGGTTATAGAGTATACAGCTTGGCCTTACTCCAGATATGCACCTTTCAAAAAAGTGCTAGCTCCACTTTTCAGTTCCTGAATTTCAGAGGTAAAGTGTATAAAAAAAGAGCCGATAACTTTTTTCATATTTTATATATGTGGTAATTCATTCATTGCACTTTCAGAAGCTGGTATTGTCTTGTCCGGCAAAATTCATTTTCCCTATTTTAATATCTGCTACGGATAGTGTACTTTAGACTAATTCAGGCTGATTTTTTTTTTAGCACAAGGGAGCAGACATTTTAGTTAGCATTGTGCTTAGATCATGTACAATTTCCAAAAGTATAATATCCAAAGAAATGTCTGCCACATTACATTAAAGTTGCATAGAGGTATTCCAATATTCTCTCCACTGTGCATGTTTTAAATGCAAACAACTTCACCTTACATACGTCACTATCTCAAAAGTACATGGTAACTGGTGAGCACCCTGTAAGCGACCCACGGTCCACTTTGTAGAAACCTGACACAAAGCCCCTCTTCTTGCAAGAGGTTTGTGGGTTGGCGGATTGTATCTTCTTTGAAGGTGTCCGCTTAAATTGGTTCTCTTTATCGAGAGGTTGACCACCCTCGATGTTATTGCCCGGTTTGAGTAAATATAAATATAAGTGATGAAACGTATAGGTAGAATAGATAGAGATCTGAGCAGATATATAGGAAATACCAACACGAGCCCCCGTACATGTAAACAACAATTTAATCAATTACATAAAATGCATATGATAATTCATTACATCAGGAATATACTCTGCCTCTAGAAATAAAACTTTCACCAAATTCACAGGATACGTCTCAGAGTTAATACGTCACAGGATACGTCTCAGAGATAATACGTCACATGATACTTCGCAGAGATAATACGTCACAGGATACGTCGCAGAGATAATACGTCACAGGAGCTATTTTCTCCCTTTAAAAAATATAAATAGAGACAACCTGAATTTTCTGTTGTTTATGATAACAGGGACTTGCACTATCCCCCTCTCGTTATGAGATCTTACTATCGGTGCTAAACAGATGATAAGGCTATCAGTCAGCTCCACATGTCCTATATGACCCTAGTTAGTTTAATGGCTAATTCATCACGCATTAACACCACACATTAACATCACACGAGGCATAACGGTTTCGAGCCAGCTTCAATTTACATAAGAAAATGAATGAGATACATTACATGTCTTACTACGTCATTTCAGTCAATACACACTCACCCTTAATCATACGTAAAATCTTCTAAATTCGGTGGATTCACGCGGATTCTCGTAACTCATATTAACTAATGTAATGCAAGAAATTCTTAGAACCTAATTATTATGCAAACAAGACGACAATTCAAACAATTTGTCAAACTTCTCTAAAGAAGATTAATGTACGACTTCCTATGCATAAACTCAACACACTTATACTTCATAAAGCAAACTGATATACGAATGTAGCAAATAGATTCATGCAAATATAAGTAAATAAATTGAGCAAAGCATTATATAGGGCATCAACAAATTACATGGAATTGTCACAAATACCTTTGAGCTTTCAGCGTTCCTCGCTTCTACCGCCAAATTCATTCGTCGGTTTTCCTCGACGACAGTCCTCTTGCACAACAGTTTTACGAGAGAATTTCTCCCAAATTTACTCTCTGCATCTTCTTATACTTGTTTTCTCTTGCAGAAAAGCTTAGCCTGATTCAAATTTTCGATGTGGCGATATTGAAACTAAAAAATTTAGTGTGGGAAACACGCCCCTTATTTAGCGCAACCAATCAGGATTAAATATATTTGCCGCCTTTTTATAACTAGTCGCCAAATCTGGGGTCAATTTGACCTTCTACGCTGCGACTACTGGTTCATGGAAAATTTCAATTGTGACAGTTCCACTATGAACCGAAGTTTACCGTGTCCCTAATAGTCCGTCTGGCTGATATATAAACAAAAGTGTAATTAGGAATCACCACAGTCACCGACCAGATATTTAGAAATTCTCGCCTTATAGCGATTTAACAAGCAGCCTGCCTCCATAAATCTAATTGATTGTTCTCTGGTCTCAAACTAATGTGTTCTTCATAGATCGCCAGAAAATTGCCCCTTTACACGCCCCCTCTATTGCTCTATTTGTCCTGAACAAATTGTGCAATCGATTCCAGAAAAGTATCGTGTCTGAGGCAAATATTTTCAAATTCATAGTCTTAATTACCTCTTTCTATCACTTCAAAGGCTTTTTCAAGTGTTTTGTTGAATTTGAAATTTTGAGGAAGAGCGTATGAATACAGCAGAAAATGATATGCTAAGATCTGAAAGTATAACGGTATTCTAAACTTTTTTGTGTACATCGGAAACTAAACAGCTTAAATACAGTATTTTGCGTATTACCTATTTCTGATTGTAGCTTTATTAATTTATAATTCAAATTGCCTTATGGAACTTTTTATCCTAATGGAAAGAATTAAGCACAAACATATGTTGTATGTGATGAAAATGTTGAAGTGATTTAAGTTAAATATATTATCGCTTCCATGGAATATGGTTGTATCTTTAACAAGGATTCTACCTAGATGGTTAATTACTGTACTTCTCTTTTCTCCTTTTACATCAGTTCAAGCAACAGAAAGAAACTATCCAATACACTCATATATTTGGTCTTTACTTGGGTATATCTATCAGTAAAGTTTGTTCAGGCTTAGTTATACTCGGGGTGGATGCGAAACAAGGATGAGTTGAACATAAGTATTTGCCTCGTGCTGGTATCTTGTCCTGTATATGATTAGTTGTATCCTTGTTGTATTGAACTGCAAATCATCCTGTACAGAAATAATCAACATGCGAACCAACACCCATAAAATGTACAATCATATTTAAATTTACTTAATAATTATCAGACTGGAAAAAATGAGTAAGTTTTGGTTTTCTTGGTTTTTCATTTTTCAGATTCTTTAAATGGTGACGAGAAGAAACAATGTACCAGACATATCAATTATATTCACTTGCCTATTCTGAGATTATTATATACACCTTTACTAAAATGGTTTGCAATAACAATCATCGGTATAAAGTCCCTTTCCATTAAATGTCTATGAGGTAGACATGAGATTAAAATGTCATAATTGTGAAAGGTATATAAAGTGTTTTCTTGTTTGTTCTTTATACAGCACATGTCCCAGATACGACTGATGTACAATATAGGATACGGCATGTCCCTCGTCTCGCTGCTATTCGCCATTCTCATCATTTCCTGCTGCAGGTAATCTCAGACATAATCTAGGTTCCGAATCAAATGTGTTCAGTAACTGTACTCATTGGCTATCCTCCATCACATTTTGCATCAATTTCTATTGTACAATACACAGACGCAGATCAATTTCTATTGTACAATACACAGACGCAGATCAATTTCTATTGTACAATACACAGACGCAGATCAATTTCTATTGTACGATACACATACGCAGATCAATTTCTATTGTACAATACACAGACGCAGATCAATTTCTACTGTACAATACACATGCGCAGATGCCATGTTTGGGTCCATGCTTTCAGCTCTGTACATCATCACTTACATAGAAAATGTAGCATTCAATCAGTCACTAAAACACTACAATATTATTTCATCATTTGCTTTTTTAAGAATAGGGAGAGACGAAGAAAGAGACATGGTACATGATTGAACATAAAATGTATCGTTTGACATACATAGGAAAACAAAATTACAAAAAAGGTATGTGGACGACAAGTCAGAAAACACAAAAACGAATTACGTATTACAATAATCAGTATGTGAAACATGAAGATAACCAAAGTGGAAATAAACAAGCAAGCAGACAAACGAACAAAAAGCAAGAAAGCAAATGTGCTATGGTTTATGCCTTCGTTTAAATTATGAACATTTTGTGAAGGCCAAGTAATAAACTTCAGATGTAAATTAATAAGCATTACACCTTATTCTTGTCATCAACTCCAGTTAACCCAAATATTCCACAAATGTTTAAAGACATGTAAATCTACTAAACAGAAAACAAATGTTTTGCATAGAAGCCATTCAACAATTTTGATAAATGCACTTTAAGAATAATGGCTCTGTTCATATGCAGAGAGTAAAGCATAATATGAAATTCTAGCGAAATCAGCTTCCTTGGGCAATATGGATTCCAACAACTGGATGCTAATTATATCATTATCCTTTAATTGAAAGTGTACTTAAGTTAGTAAAGTTGACATATATATACAATATCTCCTACCTTAAATATTCTCAGCATGTATTTTAATGTTTTCTAATTTCATGGTGTTTGTTTTTGTAATCATATCATTATATGTTTTTTTATCTTATAGGTGTTGTCCAATGTTGAAAAGCGCTTACAGCTTCTAAAGATTAGGCGCTATACAAAGTCCTCATTAGTATTATTATTATAATATATATATATATATATATATATATATATATATATATATATATATATATATATATATATATATATATATATATATATATATATATATATATATATATATATGTGTGTGTGTGTGTGTGTATGTGTGTGTGTGTGTGTGTGTGTGTGTGTGTGTGGTATTTACTCTATGGTATAAAACTGTTGTTTGAATGTGAAACAAGTTTTTAATTCAACCAACAACGGCATCATATAATCTCTACTAATTATAATATTCCAACAAATCATAATTAGAGATAATTTAATGGAAAAAAATATAATGATTGGTAAATAACCTAAGGAATATTAAACTTAACATCGGGGTTTTGTAGATCCCACACGATGGCTGATGAAATGAACTCAGTTGTAACAAGTGATGAAACGTATTTATTCTTTCAACACAGCAAGTGTGTGTCAAAAGAAAAAGTAATCGAATTGAATATTTTATGTGCAAAGAAATTAAAAACAGAACTTCTGTTAAATATTTGTATCGTTCATTGCTGATGCAAATTGAGATGCCTCATATGTTGCCTATCAACCACGGTGAAATAAAGCTTTTGTCACTTCAATTCACTGTTACAAGATTTTCCGTGCACTATTTTTGTCGATTTCACGCTTTTCCGATCCTCATCGAGTTATAACCCATACATCAGAGTAAAAATCATAGCAGAGAATTTACCACCAGCTGTGGCTCTATAACTTATTTTGTAACTATTCAAAAGTATTTACTCTTTATACATGAGAGAAGCGAGTCGAACCTACGTACGTCACTGTTTAATTGAAACTTCAGTATGCTATTAGGGTATTAATTCATAAACTAGAATAAGAACAAATAACAGACCTTTGCTATCATATATCCAGGATCAAAATACGAGTAGTGATTTTTCAGTTTGCACATTGTTTTGTACCTATAATACGTAAGCTCTTATAAGAATGAGGACTTTGCAAATATATTTTGTATATTAAAAATAGACTAAGTAATATTCACTTGTTCACACGCTGAGATTTTTAGGTAAAAAATGTTTCGTTCAATAAAGTCTTAAGTTTCTGCAAAACAGCTACAATTCATACCGTATTAATTGACAAGACAATATGACATAACGTGAGAATCCTTATATAAAATCTCATTGTTGAAATGTGGGAACTAAATAAATAGTGCAGTGCAATAGCGAATAGCGCTAATAATTTAAGAGGTCACAAAACACAATAACTAGTCAAACGTTTTATGTTTGTTAAATTTAAAAACTTGATTGTATGACTTTAAAAGACTGATAAAAACACGAACACAAAACACAATATGTATATAACTGTCACCGCTCCGCCTGCCTCTGACTCGGTAGGTCGCGGGTTCGTGCCCCGGCCATGACATTCCAAAGACTTACACACATGTACTAGATTGGCGCTTACCTTTAACAGGTTAGTGTTAGGACTGGTCGGCCTAGTGTCAGGATAATGTGACTGGGTGGGACATCATACTACATGTCTGCGGCATGATGACTCAGTGCTAGACATCACTATAAACTTCGACATTGCAGACATCGTAACGATATGACTGAAAAACTGTTAAAGTAAAGTTTAACATCCAAATCAAATACGCACAATCACACATGGATAACTGTCAACTAGATCGTTATTTAAGTACATGTCATGCCATTATTTTGGTGCCGTCTACTTCGTTCTAGTCTGAGCGAAACTAAAATTTAGTGCAAATTAGTGCAACAAGCTTAGAGAAGATCTTAGTCACAAACCTATATAAATAAATCATGTTGAAGACCTTCTCTCAGTAGCGGAGGTAGTGTGGTTTTCATTGGGATTATCCTGCTGCTTAAATGAACAAACGATAAGCTGGCATACGGATTTGGCTAAAATTAGTTCGCATGCGTAATAATAAATGCTTATATATCAGCATTTTTCATTCGACATGGTATCACTGATACATCTCTATTAAAGGTAGGTAGTTAGTCGTGGCAGATAAGGCATCATCATTTAAATCTATGGCAATGCATTTTACTGTGGATTAGAGTTACACGTGGTCATTTTAAAATAACTGAGCGCGCAGCTATCGATTGGCTTGTTCCCCAGTTGATGCTGAATACTACTATAAGCAGTGCGTCCGAAGTTTCCATGTATTTCGTTTGCCAAGTTACCTAACGGGTGTCGAATTTAACCACATACGGTTGCAATCAGTGGAGGCGACTTTTAAGGCTAATTCTGTTTAGGAATCTTTGATGCGACAACCCGCTTAATTCACTATCAAAAAAGGAATGAATTCTCTCCGTGACTGTTTAGGTGAATTAATCAGAGTATGACTCTGGGGAAGACAGAGTAGAGCATGATAAACTCATGTTAGCAAAATTTTACTTTGGAAATTTAATATAGCATGTAAGTTAATATTTGCATCTGATATGAAATGAATAAACCCTGTTTGAACTGTAACGTTCAGAACATTACACAACTTGAGCAATTCTTAAAAACGAAAAAGAAGCAGAAATGTCAGAAATAGTTTTGGGGTTATCAAATGACAAAAACATGAACTAAACGCATGGTATAAATGCCTGGAATGAATATATAATATTTAACAATTCATATTGATTTCTCTTAATCAAAATATTGCATGGTATCTATATTCAGTTATTCGATTTTAACCTTGAGAATATCAAGGTTTGGATCGTTTTGATCCATGCTACATTTAATTTTCATCATCTAAGTTTGTAATTGATCCAGTAAGTTGTTCTTGTGGTTCTAATTATAATTTCACTCACACTTCTTTTGATTCTGTTTTCGCCTATGTGTTTGGTCATTTCTCTTAAATCATTATTTCCCTACAACTGCCACAAAGCATTAACACAGAATCAGTTTATCTTACACTGTTATCACACCAACTACAAAGTCATCAACTAAAGTTTTAATCTCCATATATTTTTGTTTCCTCTCATCGATTTATTAGTTTTGTAACTGCAGAAGCTGAGATTGTAAAGCATTGTAATTTTCCTTCTTGTATGTCTCTGAGACATATCTAACTAGTTATCCTTTGTTCAATTAGATAGAAGTAGTTTGGCACTTCTATGGGTCTCTGCATAACAGTCTGTAAAGTTTATGAAGCATTAAACCTTTGGGTAAATTAATATTGAGCATGAGAAATTTTCTTTTTGTTGTTTTCTATTTGTTTCTGCAGCTTGAAATTTTGGTTGTATTTTAATTTGATCGTTGTTCTATAATTGTAAGCTTACTATGTACATTTTTTCTCTCTGTCCCCATATTTTGTATTTTAATTTGATCGTTGTTCTATAATTGTAAGCTTACTATGTACATTTTTTCTCTCTGTCTCCATATTTTGTATTTTAATTTGATCGTTTTTCTATGATTGTAAGCTTACTATGTACATTTTGTCTCTCTGTCTCCATATTTTGTATTTTAATTTGATCGTTGTTCTATAATTGTAAGCTTACTATGTAAATTTTTTCTCTGTCTCCATATTTTGTATTTTAATTTGATCGTTGTTCTATAATTGTAAGCTTACTATGTACATTTTTTCTCTCTGTCTCCATATTTTGATATCTTTGTCTTTATCTCCATAGTCTTACATACATGAAATTCAACTCGCTTATGAACATACGTGATAATACGATTGTTGTTTATATTTAGGTCACCAGTTTTATTCTCCTGACATTGATGACACTTTCTTTCTTCTACTGGATTATTATCTACTGGATTATTATCAACTGGATTATTATCAGCAGGATCTCTTAAGTAGAATGTTTCCCATTAACTTCAGGTGAAATACATACTCTACATTCATATAATGAAAATCTATTATTTTCCGTTCTTCATCTTTATTACTGATCTCCAACCTTTATAATTGTTTGTATGTGCTATCTACAGCATATGAAATGAAATCCCCTCGAAAAGCATTTTAACAGGTAAGGGCTCAAGCAAATAAGAATAGCTCACATTCAAGTAGTTTTTTCTGTAATTGATCTGGTATTGGAAAACTGAATCTCAGCAATTAGTAGCTAAAGTTAGTTATGCGTATTTTATAATTATTGCTCAAAAAATTAATAATACATTTTATCGACTAAGTATCAGTAATTTTTTTGTCGTCATTATTAGCACTAATTCCCTTTACTTACAGTTCAAGACTATAGAAAAGAAACCATCATGAATGAAAACAACTTCTGATACATTCTTATATGAAATGTATTAGAAGATATACTTTTTGGTTACTTGAAATAGTGCAATTGCCGTCTAAAAATCTACTGTATGTATCAATTGGATTTTATAAAATACCACTTTCTCGGGTTGTCCATCTATGATAGTGTAACTTTCTTTTTATGTAGCGTTAAAAAAACAATCAGTAGTTACATATGTGTATCTTTAACTTCGTTTTTTTTTATAGGTTCTTGATTTATAACTTCATAGCACACGTTGTATCATATGGCACATCCCGCATTGGTGTAATCTTCTCTAAAATATATTCCCTACTTATTTCCATTCCTCATTCTAAAACAGATTAAATCTTCAATATTGTTGGCTTTTTGTGTTTTTTCCCATTACAGTTTTACTCTTTGTATTAGTTGTACTCTGCACCTAACATACAGAATTCCTTGTAACTTTTTTTATTCGCTTGTATTGCTTTGCTAACGACATCAACACTATTCGAGTGACTTAGATCAGAGGTTACAGTCTCGTAATGTTTTGAACTTTTAATGTATACAAGCTTGCTGCAAACCTCAAGAGGTTACACCAGATCAACTAAAAGCCAGAGGAGTAGCCACTCCAAAATTAACAGCTGAAACATCCGCCATCTAAATGTATTTCCACTTCAAATTTTGCATACTATTATATATATATATATATATATATATATATATATATATATATATATATATATATATATATATATATATATATATATATATATATATATATATATATATATATATATATATATATATATATATTCTAATATGATCGATCTCTTTGTTCAAACTATTCTGAATTTCGTTGATCTTTCTCAGCCTAAAATAATGCCATTGTCGGATTGTCGGCAGGAGGTAAGATAAACGCCATGGTCTTGCATTGGTATTTTCTCTCTCATTCAGAACTTATACAAATCAGATACTCGAAACGTAGAGCTAATGCTTGTTAAAACAGGAATTATATCAGATTTACCAGGGGTTTTCGATTTCGCCTTTGCTAATGCGTTGTTCGCTCCTCTCACATAACGTTTTCGCTTTTCTTGATTTACTTTCAAATACTGAAACATAATTATCACCAACTGAACTAGTATAATTTAATGTCGCATGTTAAACAGTACTAATTACGATGTTTCTCTCACTTGCCAATTATTTGCTAAAATTATGTATCAATTAAGACATTTCTGGAATGGATTTGCTTGTTATTTTTGCATAAATATTTTTATCTGGCCTTTTTATTGTTTGCAAATTGCTTATCAGATTCAATATATTTTATTTAAAAAATAGAGCTCGTTATGTGGGCTTTTTAGTACATAAATCACAAACCAAAGACAGCAACTATAAAGCAATACATTTTGCTTGGGCTACGTGTATCTTGCTAGCAGAGTTATCTCAGCTGTAAATTTATTTTTATTTTTCTCTTGTTGTAACTTTTCTGCTTTGGCTTTTGCACATTCTTATGAAGGTATTCCAAGATGTTTTCCAGTTCAACTGTATGTCAGTCTTTCTTCTATATGAATTTCCGATGCCCACTAGAATTAGAAATTCAGTTTTACTTCTACGAGCTTTTACGCTCCACACATTGCCATATATTTATTTTGCAAAAGGTTACTAATTTTGCAAATTTGATTGTTTCAGATTAACCGAATCTTTCAACACTATCTATAAAGAATAAATTTTTCGCGTTCTCATTAATTTGTTTGACTCTTCAACCCTTAAATGAGAGAATAGAACCTGCCGCGATGAAATTCACAAACACGTATATGAAAACACGTCCAATGCATGCTTGTCGGCGATGGTCGAAATTTAATGCTAAAGACAAAATTGCAATATTATCCCGGTAGACTGAGTAAAATGTAGAAGATGGTTGGATTAGAACAATCATGGCATTGTACCAGAAATAGGGACTTATTTTGGATTTATTTATTAATTCTACTC
Source organism: Sinohyriopsis cumingii (assembly GCA_028554795.2). Taxonomy (NCBI): domain Eukaryota; kingdom Metazoa; phylum Mollusca; class Bivalvia; order Unionida; family Unionidae; genus Sinohyriopsis; species Sinohyriopsis cumingii. The sequence continues at coordinate 95,636,986 of CM068840.1, read as the reverse complement.
TCTTATCCTGACATCTTGGAAGGCTTACACCGTTGACAGGTGGGGTCCACACCGAACTCTATCACGAGAATAATATATTCCCAAATAACATTTTGTTTTTAAATCTTACATTATAATTCTGAAATTTTGTTGTTGATTTTGCAACTGAAAAGTTTTAAAATGCGCTCTAGGGAACTTTTATGAGACAAGTCTCTGCAGACTACATAGCGCGTGGAATCTGTAGTACGTGCGCAAGCATCTCATTTGTGAATAATTCGTAATCCGATTATGCCTGATTCTAAAAATTATGTCAGCACAGCTGTCAAAGAGCTTTGGATTCATTGAAATTTATTGAACAAACTAAGCTGTAACTATGTTACCTTCCCACGCGTGCCGTTATAATTTCTTTTCCGTACGTTCACACTAAAATAAGTTTAGTTTGTGGTTTGTTCTTTATTTAAGAGATAAGAAGTAATTAACAAGCTGTCTCTGTTTAGCCAAATATGATCATTATCTCATTCTCGGTAAACTTACGGTCTGCAGCACAACATTATCATTCCACCCTAAAATTTATGCATAAAAGATTTCACTAACTTGTAATATATCAATAACAAATCCTGTTCTTGCCTTGCACGCTGCCTAGTTAAGCTGATTCTGCCAAAATCTCATGTGAATTTTGCTCTCTATCTGTTAGCAGTCACCACTATCAATTTTTTTTAAAAAGGGAAAACATCATACATTTATTGAGCTTCGAAGCTCGCCAGGGTCGAACGTCGAGCTTACTAAGAGGTAAGTAATAAGAAATAGGGGGGTATGCCGCCAAGGTATTAACTTTTTATAATGTTCAAAAATTCCTTCGCAAACATTTTCCTTGCTGAGCCAGAGTTCTAACCTGATCCGTGCTTAACAACGGATGCATGAAGTTTCGATTTTAAAATTAGGAATAAATTTCTAGCAAATAAAAATGTGAATCATTTTTCAAGAGGATTTACCAACATGTCATTCATTTCAAGCAACGGGTCGGCCATATATTTTTCATAGAATCCTTGTAGTTTTTAGACGTGCGTGTAAACTTGAAAGAAAAAAGATTAATATATTACGGAAATACATCCTCATATTCTCTACTAAATATTAGGTTACATGAAACGTTACTGGTGGGGGAAAAAGAACAGTTTATAAGCCCATTACAACCCAAATTATGGGATGTCCTCATAAACAATATTTAGCACACCTTAATCCAGAAAATTATATTTTGACGCACTTATCGGTGCCTTTATATGTGTGCAGTATAATAAGATTGGTTTCATTGGTTATTTGTCGATATACACGAGTCAGCCACAACGTATTCTTCTTGCACGATACACACGTGCCAGCAATTGTGCATATATACGGAAGAGTTTATACATTCAGGTGGTAAGTATAGAACTTTTAAGCTACTTATCATTTTTTTCTGAGTTATGATTGTAATTTGTTGAAATATGCGAAAATTCAAGTGAATAGTATGCGTATCGCTCTTTAACCACCGTGGTTCATCGATGGGCAGGTTATGATTTAGGCGGATGTGACGCCACGCGTAATGACCACAAGCCTAAAAAATAGCTCAAAGTGGGCAGTCTTGAACCCTACGGGCAAACTTATTGTGTGTGAGTGTGATGTGTGATTTTGATTTTTAATGTAGCTTTAACAATTTTTCAGTCATCACTGGGGCATCATGCCGCAGACATATGGCATTACGTCCTACCCAGTCACATTATCCTGATATCAGGCCGACCAGTCCTAACACTAACCTCTTAATGCTGAGTACCTAGCGAGGCATCTGTTAGTACCATTTTTATAAGTCTTTGGCGTGACTCGGCCTGGGTTCGAACCCGCGACTTCCCGGACGCAGAATTATTATTCTAAGAAACAGTTTAACAATTAGTTAGCATTATTACAGCCAATAGGATGACAACTCTTCCTCTGTTCATAGAAGAGACTATTACATGTTTTTCAGCAGGATGAAGATGAAGAGGTGGTGATGCCGTGGGTTAAAATTGTTTCTCATTTAGACGATCATATTATTTTTTTTCGTTTAGCATTAGTTAACATTTTGTTTGAAAGTGTGGATAGTTACAGACAGACAAAAAAGAGGAATTTATAACCTATTTCTCAGAAAATAAATTAAACAAGTATTCTAACTATTAGTAATAATATGAGTGCTTTATTCATGTTATAAGTCTCTAAAATTATGTGCTATATGGAGTATACATCTAATTCATCCTCACGTCTTTCACTAGTTTGAGGCAGATTGTTACAGACTGTTTAATAGCTGCTATAGTCATCCCTTTTAAAGCATCACTATTTATAGTGGAGCTGACACATATTTCAAATGATTTTCAAAGTTATTTTTATATTGAATAGCACTATCAATGTACATAACCACGTCGTACGGTACCAACAAAAAAATTCAAAACCAGCAGCTTTTTATTATGTGCCTTTTGAATCTCAAAAATAATGTTGAACATTTTTTAAACATTTTAATATGAGTCATTACACAGTTTTCGTTGAAACATATTGTTTAATATATGTATTGCTTTGAACACTAATTATACAGCTCTGATACCTTCGTTTAATCTCTAAATATTTTCGTGTCTGAATTCTTCGCTATTTGCAACAGGAAGCACACGTTATTTTTTGTTCGGATTTATTTTGCGATTAGCTATAATATATGGCATCTTAACGTTATACCATTACAGCCCATTTCTTAATATTGTTAATTAGTTCTATTATATATTTCATATTATGCTAATTGTTTGTAAGTTTTGTTTAAAACAAAACCGATCAGTTTGTGTAACTAACATGTACTTATTCTTATCATCTGTACGATCATGAAAAGCAGGAATGTTAGAACTGTTAAAAAAAAATAATTGTGGAATTATTTCAAATTGATATTGTTGAGGTTTAAAGGATTTTCTCCAGGTAATGTGAGAGGACATTCCGACGATAATTTTCGTGCTTTAAAATAATTGTGAAATATGTTTACACATTATATTTACCCCATGCACGTGTTATATTTTACATATCAATAAGATATTTCACAATCAAAAATTCTTGGCATCCAAAATCGCCCAGTGATACATGCTACCTTCTGCTTTATATATTCGCTGACACTTCGATAACAAGTTTAAGGTGCGATTCCAAAAATCTTGAATGGCTTCCATGACAAATAATTACATTCGGCGTAGAAACAATTATCTCTGTTCTGTGTCTTTACTAATGGGAGCGGTAACGTGAGTGTCAGGAGATAGATAAGGCAATGTGCAGGCTATTTTTTTTAAAAATCTGATATCCACTGAATTATTACGTTTTTAAATTAAAAAAATGTTATCAGAATGATGGGAGGAGATCATGAATTTCATCAAACCATCAATCTCAGTTCAGGGTATTATTTAAAAACAAAGAAATTGTTTTTATATTTTGATGATGGAACATATAGTAATTATGAGTTTGAAATATTTATATTCAAGCGAATCTTTTTTAACGTAGGCAAGGAAATTGTATGGAAAATTGAGATATTTTTTAAGATATTTATCCATTTCTTAAATTTTAAAACACATCCAAAGATTACGTAGGTTCTGAGCCAATGGTGTGCCCAGTCATTTGGGATAGGGGAACAAACGGTCTGGCGGTCAATTACTGTTATATAATGATACGCATTTTTTGTAGCCTGAAAATATAGTACTAAGGTTTAAATGGGTTTAATATATGAATCAGTTAGCGACAACAGGTCAGGTAGAACCTAAGCTCAGTAACGGAGTAATATTCGACGGGTTTTATTTTACAAAGGAAAAAGAGTTTAAGATGGTCGTATTATCATCATAACAGCATGTATAATAAATTCTGTATCATTGGTCATGGCGGTCAAAATATATCTTGTATTCTACTCAATGGGATATATTTTCAAGGTTAAGATTATAGATCAAATCACTTACACTAAAACTATCCTGCTTCCACAAAGGGCTAGGTGGTTAACATAAAGTTGCATGTTTAAGTTATACAAAGTGCATAACTAACGTTTTGGAAGCTCAGACAAAATATTCAATTTCAAGAGAGAATAATGCTTACACTTATGATATAATGTCTTTACATAGATTTCTGAAATCACAGAAGGTCCAAATCGTGCACCCATTGGGATTTTGGTTGGGCCCACTTAGTTAACATATTTGATTTAAATAAACTTAATATATAAAGATTTATGTAGCAATGTGAGGAAAGGCTTTCAAGAATAAATATTTCAAGACGTTATCTACCTTTTTGCGGGTATTTTACTGGCTTTGGAATAAATGACTGAATTTCCAATTTAGAAAAAGAACTAAATATGGTATGATTAAATTATAGTAAAATACTTTTTCTGACTATCAGACGAAGCCGTGAGATAAGCATATTATACCGTTGTAAACGGTATATTTCACAACCATAGACTTATTTCTTATTTAATATTAACATGATTATCATCTATAAGAATAATTGGCTACCTAGCCACGTTTTGTTTCTTTGTTTTCACTATTCTTAAGACTAATATACGTTCGACCTCAGTTTCATTACAGTTCTTCATGAATTATTCAGCAATTAAATGTTATTCTATAACTAGTATGTATATACGTCAAACCTGCTAGAATATCAAATAGAATTTTCCATACTCAGTGTCTAAGGAGTATGATTTCATAGTTATGGTGCCTTATAGGTTCATATCAGTCTAGTAACTGATAAATTGTCTTATAAATTATGCGATCATGTTAGTATACTAATAAACATCGGCTCAGTGTAGTAGATATTGTTTCTCTTTCAGACGCCTATATTGCAAAAGCAATACCTTGCATATAAATTTGTTCCTAGCCTTCATACTTCGAGCAACTGTTTCCTTTATCAAGGATAATGTCTTCGTGAACGATATAGGATTACCAAAAGATGTCATCTATAAAAGCGATGGACAAGTAATCTTCAATGAAGAAGTGTCGGTATGTAAAAGTTCATGGGATGGTTTAGTGTAAAAAAAACAAACTACGTGGACAAAATCAGTAGGGTATTTTTATAACAATATTTTGTCTGTTCTTGTCACGAGAATTTTCTAACTGTCGTAGATGTGTCGTTATGGTCATATTTCCGCGGACCAGTAGTACCGTGTAAAAATATCGAACGCTAAAAAGTTGCAGCAATGGACCTCTTACAAAAGAAAGAAAGTAGAACAATATGTGTAGCCTGAACAACGCTAAATATCATTTTGATATTTAATGTAAAAATGCTTGCTTTTATTCAAAAAACAAAATTGGTTTTCTGGCTCTTCTTTTGCACGTTTTCATGAGAAGTTCTGCAACCCGAAATCATCAAGGGTAGGGCATCGTAAGTTTGTGATTGACGAAATGGAGCCCTGGGGCGAGCGTTGAGTTTGTCGTCCCACGCCGTCGGAATAAATGCCAAAGCTGCAAAATGACGCAACCTCCCTAAAACAACTCCTTGAGGTCGCCGGTATCGCCTGCCACTTTCGACGGGTCTGATCCCGGGAAGGTGGTAAGGATCAATCGGTCTGATCATTATCTATTAAAAAAAGTTGTAGTAGTCCCAACTACGCTTAATGTTTCAACTTTGTGTTGAATTGTCTGTATTATAAACTGCGATGTTACCCTATGAAATCGACTCTGGAGAATTTGTTTCCTAAGGAAAAAAATTCACATTGAAGCTATTTTTCTGCAATATAGAGCTTCTATTAACTGTTAATCTTCTCCATCCGTCAAGCATTGATTAGCTTTTGCGTTAAGGACCGTTTTCAGTCATTATGTTTGGACATTATGTCATCAACATATTCCTCGTTTTGTTTAACGTAACATGATGATAATGAGACTCAAGGAACAGCCAACCCTCGTCTAACATTAGGACTTTATCGTGTAAGATGGGTGGCGTTTATATAGGATCGAGGTATTTCCGTATTGTGTTAACATTTGGAGATACCATTGTCACTCAAAAAAGCATTCTTAAATGTACTAAGGTAAAAATCATTTGCTCTTAGACTTAGTTGGGAAACGTTAAGACCTGAGGGAAAATGTATTGGTGATTACTGTAAAATTAACTTATTCAGGTTTATTAAAGTAGGGAAATATACCGTTACACAGGGTGCGGAAAGGGTAGTACGATAAATGAACCTCCCAAAAATGTGTTGGTATTGATAGGCGATATGCAGGTATGATGTCACATGTTTATTAAAATGTGCAATTTCATGCATGCAAATCTTTCCGGAACAAACCAGCGTGCACTTTAGACACATACTGGTAATTGGTAACAGTCATATCTGAGAGCGAAATTCAAAAGGCCACAGGACAGCTGTTTGTGTTATTCGACGTGGATTTACAAGTCACCAAACGTAGGATTTGCTCCGGAAACATAATGTACATGAAACTAAAAGAACCCTTAAGCCGACGGTAGCCTCAAAGCCGCAAGAAATAGAGGTAAATGTATAAAATGTACATGGACGTGCAGAGCTAAAATTGGCTGCAAATTATTTCGGATTTTAATGAATAGGTGATATCAGCCCCTAAACCGAAAATCAATATTGTCACGGGCGAGGGGCTTATTTATCGGTATAAGGGAAGGGGGTGAAAGTAACTAAACCTTGTATTCTTACCTGCTTTGGTCAGCTCTATTTAGAAAAAAAAAACTATCCAGTTATCGTAATTGTAATTGCTTATATCCTATCAGAAGATAGAACTCATCGACTGCCACGATTGGCGTAAGACTTTCTTTCACTTTCCAGCCTCGAGATCGGTCATCAGAGACAATATATGAACTATGGGAAGTTCACTGGAAGCCAACCAGATGAGTCCATAGCAATCTGGGTACTGGCGGCGACAAAAGCAGCAGCTGGCTATTTGCCAGTTTGTGCTTCAGGATGGCCGCACATACCACACACATAAGAGCACTACAAGATAGCAGAGACCTGCTCTTTCTTCTTTAACAATTCGAACTTCCTCGCGGAAAAGGTGTTTATGAAGAACCACGCAGCTACGGGGTGTCCAAAGAACTAACGGTTTTAAGTCCATGCCGACCATACTTGATGACATTCAAAAGACCTGTGATGTGCACGGCCAAGGTGGTCCATTTAATATGCATGAGAGCTGTTGCATTGACAACACGGTCAGCATCGGAACGGAAACCTGCTAGACAGTCTGCATTCAGTACGCGGGGTAATGTGCTACCTAAAGAGGATCTCGTGGGCTTGTGACAACTTAAAAGCTGGATACCTGCCACCATGTAACTCCTGTGCTATTTGTCAAGCACTCTCAGGAGCAAAACTGACTCGCGATTGTGTTGCAGAAGTACATGGTACAGAACAGCAAGCTGAACAGGCTTGAGGTTAGCCTGGCTATTATTGCTAATGAAACACAAAGACACAGAAAATGTCTAGCTACCAGACGACAGAAACAATGGGTTGCTCACCACCCGACCCACCATCAGAACCGTGAAGGACAAAAATAATCGTACGGTCTGTTTTGGCTTTGACTGGAAATTGAAAGGTTCACGCTCTAGTGGCCCAAACGTTTTACCAAATGTACTCCCAGATTTATTCATCTCCTTCCTAAAGCGGTCGCTTCATCTCGCGTTTGTAGCGAAGCTTATCGTTAACCAGCTCTCCAGCTCTTCACGTTTTCGTTCTCTAGGCGGCATGAAGTTCGTCCATGGTTTCTTCGCCGTGTGGCCGCACTTTGTTAGCGCTTTTGGTTTGTAGCGTTGAAAATAGATAGTTTGACCCAGAGGATGTGAATTTATTAATTACTGCGCCGCCAATCATCAAAGCCGTCATTCTCAGAGATATCAGAGAGCAGCCCTACTTCAGAATGAGGTGTAGTACGAGACCCTCTTTAATCAGCTTGTTTTTCGTGACAATAGCAGCACCTACACTGAGAATGGACATGCACACATTGTAGCAATAGAAGTTATGCCTTGGGTTTACCCTCTTGAAGATGTTCTTGGCCAGATCAGAACTCCCACCTTTAGTAGGCCCGATTGACATATTGCGTGGCTTCTAAAGACATCGTATTAACGTGGATAACTACTCCACATCAGATGGATCCAGTTTACTGTAAAATTCCGTGGCACTTGTTGTATGTATGAGGAGTCTCTCTTGTGACAGCACAATGGCATCTCCTATAACTACAGACCCTCCGACACGATACATCCAAGCCAGATTTTCTGCCCCTTTCATGATCCTTGGTAGTAGACTTGGCAGAAGTTATTCTGTCGCTATAGGCACAACGGATGTTTCGTTGGGCGACTGTGCCCCTTTTCTAATTTTATAGTTTCTACCCCTTTCCTTCCCACGTCCATATTTGTGATGAATAATATCACCCTCTTATCTCTCTTAGGGCTTCGTTGGGGTGCTACATATATTTCGACAGCACCCCCCTCGACTGTTGGGCTTGTTTCATCATTTGCATCCCTGTCTTTCTGACCCTACTTGTTGGGTATTGATGTTCAAATTGGCAGTGCTCGAATGTTGTTAAGGTTGCTGTAAGCCGTGCCATACACATGCCGTTGCGGTAATGAACCATTCCGAATAATGTTGTGTGCACATAAATGTTTCGTTAGCGATAACTGTCTTACTTGCTGACGTATCATACCACACGTGATGAACCAACTCTTCTGATGTAGATATAAATGCTGAACAGTTAATGCGGACTGTCTGAAAAAATATCTTGGAGCTGACAAATATGTTTTCGCCCACAAATCCCGTTTGCATTGACAAAACTTTGTGTGCGCCCAATTGTATATGAGAAAAATAAAAATGCGCGTGAGTTCTAGTCGTTTTACAGTGTGGTAGTTTTCTCTGAGGCAAAAGGTAAACAGCAGGAGAGCCCCTAGTCGGCGCGGGTCTGTCCATTGAGGCTTTCAAAGTATTTTGGTATCATTGGATTTGGTGGTGGTGGTGGTGGTTAAGAAAGGGGGATCGTGCGCCTTCAGCTGGAAAGTTTAGATGCACCTTGTGGGGGAGTGGATCTTGACGGGCGTCAAGTTCTAGGTGTTCGCCTCCTTTTTCCCCAAGAGGTTACTAAAAGGGGGTATGAGATATCCAGCCCCTTAAATATCTGTCATTATTACCTTCTGCTGCCATTTCACCTCCTCTTTAGCTGTCTATTCGTACCTTATGTCTAAAGTGCAAATTTCAGGAACATGTGACATTGTTAAGCTTTAAAAGATATATAAACTCGAAATCAGCGATAAGAAAAGAAACAATAATGGCATTAAGATAAACCAAGTAATGATATTCGGATGTTCAGTGTTGTTCCCATTTTGGACTTGACACGTCAAAACATTTGTACAAATTGGAAAGAGCTGGAGATAGCTGTACCTGTTTATAGTTGGGAGAAAAAGCTAGCCTTTGAAACAAAAAGTATTTGCACAAGATAAAACTAAGTAAAACAATGTAAGAACTTACAGACGTCCATCTGTTCTGGTATATTTTTACGGTACGACAAAACTCAGGTCGTGATTGTCTCAGTTAGAAGTGTGTTAGCGAATGCGCAAGCGTAACTACTGACACGTTATGAATCGTCCACTTGAATAATACGAGTTATAAATATGACATATGCGTCTTGCTTAATATATCTAATCAATTCATATTTCAGCATTGGGAATGCAAATTATTGTACACAATCTACATGTACTGTATATCCGTCAGCTATATGTGGATTTTTGTCGAGGGACTTTACCTTCATATGGTGGTCTACAAAACCCTTTTTACAGAGAGGCATGGAATCCGTATATACATCGTCCTTGGATGGGGTATGTATAGATTAAGGAAACATAAACGAAAAGTTCCTATTGTGTAAACAATAAGAGTGTTTAATTGGTGAACTATGTGAATGTTCAGCTACTACAATGCTATGTTAAACAAAGTGAAACTGGACCTGCTCAAGCATACAAAACATCGCGATATCTAAATGAACAACTATATTGGACAATTTAAAGGTATTCATTATTCTTGTAATTTGTCAGATTGAAGACAAAATTAAACAATTGAAAAACGACATGTGAAATATGCTATGAAATGTAGTAAACAAAAGTGATTCTGAACCAGGATATAAAATTTGTGAAATTACAAGAATAAGCAGTCAAGTTATTGTTGTCAAAAGAGCTGTGGGAACAGTTGTGCTAATTTTTGTTTTGTTTCGAAACGATGTGGTGGAGATAAGTGATGTACGATGTAATACTAACAATATCGATAATACTCTATATACTTTGAAAGCGATTCGGTGTAGTACCATTCGAGACTTTCTCTCCATCTTTTCAAGATGTGTGTGAGAATTTTAGATACTGGCGTTGTTAATCGCATTGACCGGAATACAACACAATAGTGTTTCTAAATAATACAAGTAATACAAATATTACATCAAAATTAATATGATCGTGCAGCTTAAATCCATGTAGGCTGAATATCAGCAACAAATTCAATAGTACGCTGTCATCTTTAATTTAAAACTAAACCTTTCATACAAGTATTTCTTTCATTCAGTATTTAATGGGTCGGTCAGAATTCAGTAGATAGTGTCACATAACACGACCTTTAATTTCTGTTTAAGATACAGCAACCATGTAAATGACTGAAACAGAGTCAAACGAATGAAGTAGACCGAGTTGAACCATTCATGCTGATATTAAATTACTATGGATACTATGACTTGTCGCATCAAGCTTCATGCTAATATTAAATTACTATGGATTCTATGACATGTTGCATTAGGCTTCATGCTAATATTAAATTACTATGGATACTATGACTTGTCGCATTAAGCTTCATGCTAATATTAAATTACTATGGATTCTATGACATGTTGCATTAGGCTTCATGCTAATATTAAATTATTATGGATTCTATGACATGCTGCATTAAGCTTCAGGCTGTTATTAAATTACTATTGATACTATGACATGTCGCATTAAGCTTCATGCTAATATTAAATTACTATGGATACTATGACATGTTGCATTAAGCTTCATGCTAATATTAAATTACTATGGATACTATGAAATGTCGCATTAAGCTTCATGCTAATATTAAATTACTATAGATACTATGACATGTCGCATTAAGCTTCATGCTAATATTAAATTACTATGGATACTATGACATGTCGCATTAAGCTTCATGCTAATATTAAATTACTATGGATAATATGACATGTCGCACTAAGCTTCATGCTAATATTAAATTACTATGGATAATATGACATGTCGCATTAAGCTTCATGCTATTATTAAATTACTGTGGATACTATGACATGTCGCATTAAGCTTCATGCTAATATTAAATTACTATGGATACTATGACATGTTGCATTAAACTTCAGGCTGTTATTAAATTACTATGGATACTATGACGTGTCGCATTAAGCTTCATGCTAATATTAAATTACCATAGATACTATGACATACTATGACATGTCGCATTAAGCTTCATGCTAATATTAAATTACTGTGGATAATATGACATGTCGCATTAAGCTTCATGCTATTATTAAATTACTGTGGATACTATGACATGTCGCATTAAGCTTCATGCTAATATTAAATTACTATGGATAATATGATATGTCGCATTACGAAATGCAAAATAGCAACAAAAAAGGAAATTTATAGCATACGTTCACAGTCCGTTTGCTGTCCTTTGATGGACCAAAACATTGAATATCCTGAAATTTTTGCATCTTCAGACGCTAGTAGCATATTCGGATTTAAGATTGATTTTTCCCGTAGCTTTACTCACTTTGACTGGAAATGGTCAACTTTTCATTACACACCTGTGTGATATTTCATTGATTAGAATAAGCTTTGCTTTAAAGTTTTTCATAATACTTAAATGACAAACAACCCATTCTTGTTGTTGATTAGACATGGTAGATTTCATACGGAAAATATATCACTAGCTGCTAAGCTTAACTTGTCATTAGGTACATATAGGACTCACGGTACTAATTCAGTTTCCATAGCAAACCTATGCAAACACCATGATATTAAAAATGCAATAACTTTAAATCTTTCTGTGCCCATGATCAAACCAATATTTATCAGTTTAGATGAAACCTGGATGTCAGCTTCTGTGTAGAGGAAAGGATATGAGCCGATGCATTTTCTGGACTTGCATGTGTTTGAAACATGTGCTTTCATTTCCGCACCAACGAATCAGGTGCTAATTTTCGTAATGAGTGTTCCAAACTCAAGACTGTTAAAGGACTGAAACTCCACAAATAAAACAATGTCTCTGTTTTTTTCACTTACAACTAGGATAAGCTCTCAAAAGACATTTTTTTCCCTAAAACATAACTTACATTATTAACCACTCCTGGTCATCCAAACCCATTTATGCTCCATTTCCAGGCTGGTTCCCATTTTTCCATATCATTAGTACCCTGTGTCCTATAAGACCGCTGTACAGTTTCTGGTCTATCTTTTGCACCAATCGCCGATGACTTCATGGAGATGCGTTTATTATTCTTACACTGGGCGGTAACACTTAGTTAAATTTATGTGGTAGATCCTGTTGCTTCTGCTGCTGCTTGTACTACTAGACAAATGAAGGTTACAATCGTCGTTTCTTTATCTTGATATTTTCGATTTTCGATATGGACATGCGAAAGTTTGTACCAAAATCAGGACAAATAATTTAGGATTTTTCCGTCTCACATTTAAGCAATAAACATGTTATTTGTAATCTGAAGTTTATTTAGAATGGCCATTCGTTAGCGAAATATGAAATCGTCAGGGAAAGGGGTGGATAGTAGACTGACGAATCATCTGTAACAAATGCTAGAGTTGTACTCCTTTAGCACGTACATACATATACCTCATATACTGTTTACTCTAGCAATCGTTGAAGATGCAAGACATCTTCTTCTTCAAACATTCACACACACACACACACAAACATACAGACATATATATATATATATATATATATATATATATATATATATATATATATATATATATATATATATATATATATATATATATATATATATATATATATATATATATATATAGTTACGTCCTAGGGGCTTGAACTATGTAAACAGTCAATGTAAAAGGAGCATTCGTCTTTCCAAAAATATTTTTAAATATAAAATCAAACCAAGTGAAAGAATTAAAAAATAACTTAAAGTATTTATATGAACTCATTGAATTTTCCTAATTGTATTATCAGTTTCACAGTAATCCGAAAACGATCGAGAAGGAATTCCGCATGACAGTTTCAAGATATTCAAGTGCTAGCACCACTGAGAATAAATTTTATAATATTCAAAAGTTTTTATTTCAAGGTAAATCCAATGAAAGCTGGATGTCATAAATATCCTTGAATGCTTCAGGTATTCCAACAAAATTAAATAAACATCCAAGTCATAAAATTATTTCACTATAATCAAGCAATGTACTGCCTGTTTAAAATAAGTTATTAACCTTTCTGCAATTTCAGCGTCCACAATATAAATAAATAGTGAAAAGAACTGAAGACTGAAACTCTGCGTACTTAATTTCCTTATATAGCCACGATGTATGCATTAAATCAACAAAATCTGAATCACTAGAAAAGATTTCAGGTATTTAAATTATTATTATTGTGAAATAACAGTCTGCAATTTACATTTTTATTTATTGAGCCAATGAACAACCAGGACGTGCATGATATCTCTAGAGTACATATGTCAGCCTAGGATAACGTGATGTTGACGTGACTGCCATTCAACTATGTCGTTGGTATAATTTGACCGAATTAATTGTTGACATGGACTTGGCAGTAACCTTGATTTATGAAGGGAGAAAGTAAATACATATACGAGTTACCATAGCACAGTCCAGTCACTGAATTGAAAAAATTGAAAAATAAATGTCTGGAACCAAATGACACAAATAGAACTATTAAAAAATTATTATAAAAGAATATATGATATTTATGACCGTAATATATATATATATATATATATATATATATATATATATATATATATATATATATATATATATATATATATATATATATATATATATATACACATACATACATACATACATACATACGATATAAACGGGACAATGAAAAACTACCTATAAACATGCCAGAGAGGGTGTACATACATATATACATACATACATACATACGAAATAAACGGGACAATGAAAAACTACCTATAAACATGCCAGAGAGGGTGTACATGTGCCACAACGCTACCTACATCAACGAATCCCTTTTTCAAGGTAGAAGACACAAAGAATAATTACACACACACACACACACACACACATATGTATATATGCAATAAACTGACAACGAACAGTGCAAAACTAGCATCTAGCACACACACCCAAATATATATGCAATAAACAGACAACGAACAGTGCAAAACTATCATCTAGCTAGCCTGAGCGCTTTCGACTCTATAATGAGTCTTTTTCAAAGGCAAATACAAAACAAAGACAAGACAAACAAATCAAACAAAAAGACGGTTATGTTTGCGAAACTTGACATGGCTGTTTCTACAGGAATTCAGCCTTTTAACTTGAATATGTTTCAACTAGTTTATTTTCGCATGTTGCTGATACTGGAAAATATTCGTATTGGCCTAGAAAGCCATAACGACAACTGTATTTTATTTTATGTAAAGTTACGTAAGCGCAAATTAAATCTAGGATATTTCATTGTTATAGTAATCATAGGCTATGAAGCAAATTTAGAGAAATATTTTAAAGTAAATGTGTCGGCTGCAAAAAATAATTTTGTTTGTGCATGGTTGTCTTTTCCTAGTCTTCTTGGTTTAAACGGCTTGTTCTAAGCCGGCGTATACAGTAAGATTCATTTTGTTTCCTAGTTTGGGGACTCCATTTGGGGTTGTGTGCAATTGCAATAAGTGTTATTTCACTGAAAGTGTGGCCAGGGGAGGAGAAGTGTTCTGCGACCGGGCTTCTGTACAGCTTCTTTGTCATCCAGTCAGATCTATGAAGGTTGATCTTTTTGTGTAGTTTTTAAGTTTCTAAGACATATTGAAGGCCACAGATCTTAATGTGATGAGATAAATTACATTCTCTATTTTGCAGCTTTTGCTTGGACCTTGTATGTTTAGTGTTTCTCTAGTCACTGTGCTAGAAAATGTCCTGGTCTCTATCATATGTTGACAGGTTTTGCACCTTTTATCGCCACAGGGGCCAGATTGACTAGGGTGGTCTTGATTAGTGACTGGCGTTATGGTAAAGCCAATCTCACACAGTATACTAATATATCCGTAAAAAGGTTGTAATATACTAATATATCTGTGAACATGTTACAATATACTAATATATCCATGAAAAGGTTACATTTAGGTATACATACATACATACATACATACATACATACATACATACGAAAGAAACGGGACAATGACAAACTACCGAGCGACAAGCCATAGAGGGTGCCCATGTGCCAAAACCCTATATAAATGAACGGATCCCTTTTTGAAGGTGGGAAACACAAAGAGCACACACACACACACACACAAACACACACACACATATTGTCTGATATTAAATCATGAATTATACCAATGTTTTAGTCTGGCTTTTACTACCTCTTTTTCAGCTTTGCCGTTCACATTTATCATCCCCTGGATGGTTGTTAGGATTACTCTCGAAGACAGATAGTAAGTTGTTAGGATTACTCTCGAAAACAAATTGTAAGTATGCTTACATCATACCTTAAAAGTAATGTATGTTTGTTGAAAGCTTGCTTTGAAGAGAAAAACCAAAACGATATCGCTTCGGACGGCTACGTGATGTACAAAGATCTATATAATTTTTCCACCTCCCCCTACACACGCATACACAGGAGCCTCCCTATATTTGATGTTAGATTTACTTTTGAATGCAAATTGAGGTGGTATTTTCATTTTAATCATACAATATTACTATGCGTGAATTCAATAGTGACTTGTTCATATATTGCTTCGCTCTCACCAAACCGTTAATTCATTCATCAGATGTTGAACTTGTAAAACCTTGCATATTAAGATGCAATTATATTATAGTCTAGGCATTTTTAATGGCATCACAGTATTTAACAGACAAATCTAGAAAATACTTTAGGACATTTTTGAGTTGTAATTTAAATAAGAACCATGGCATGCGCAGTTTTAAAAGTTTTTCTTTGTTAATATCAAATGTACGTGATCTATCAAATAAGAAGCAGTCAAGATTTATCCGACCGTAACAATGCCAATTATAGGCTTCTTGTGTAAAGCCAGTATGTGCAATGGTCAAGGGCACACAATATAAATTAAATGTACATAAAAATGATAATTCTTTAAAGTGTTCGTTTGTTTTGGGGCAACATTTAAATAATATTTAAATAATTTCATGAAGAAAAAAAAACACTGGAGATATTAACGAATTGCAAGTAGCCCCGCATGCTCCACTTTGCTTTAACGGGGTCTTAAAAAGAGAAGACTTATGGTAACAAGAGTTAATGTATCCAACAAAAATGGTCCATAACCCTGCAAAATAAAGATTAACGTGCTGGCGAGCAAACTTTAGGAACAGTTCACCATAATTTAGCGGTAATCAAATTTTGCTTGAATTCTGAGTAAACATGTGCAAGAACCGTAGGTAGAAAACAAAACGGGCCATCACTCCATTACTTAATATTACTGTAATCTTGCGATGAATTTTTTGTGAAGTGGACATCTGAGTATACGGCAGATCACGGATCTCCTAACCAGAAAGTTACAAGCCGGAAATACGGCAATCTTAGGTAAAGATATGCTGTGGAAACCAAAGTTCATGAGGACATGCATTCAGGGGCCATACTTCATATGTATGATAGTGTGAAATGCAGGATATTAAAGCCATCAGGGTCTCAACATTATAAAGGTGCATGACAACTTTATTGCAGATCGTACAATCCTAAGTACAGTTATCTTGGAAAAAGCAAGAAATCAGTCGTTGATGTTTGGCGGTATACAAATTTGGTAACAGTTATATTAATACAGTTTTATTGTTTAAATTTTGTTGCATGCTATCATGAAAATGAGAAATACTTGAAACGTTCTGAATAGTATTGCGCTGTAGAACAAAGATATTTATTAGTACATCCACTTTCTATGCACTTCTAGATGCTTTCTCAGACTGATTATCGAATTATAAGATGCCGTTATGTCTCAACCTTTTGGTATGTTGTTCATACACTGGAAAAGTGCACTTCAGAGTGCATGGCTGGCTTTCAAATCGTATATCACTAAGCATATCCTTGATCAAGAGACTTAGCCAAAAATCACTTGGAACTAAATCAGACCTGTATGGAGGACATAGCAGAATTTAGATGGTGTGTTTCCTTCTGGAAGTGTGTCATGACGACGGATTTATGCGCTACGTGTTGTCAGGAAGTTGATGGAAACCGCGTTCACCAGTGCCCAGACGAATGGTTCGGTAGCTGTCCACAGCATTTGGCAATTCTTTAAAGGCATAACAGTGTCCAGTTGCACTAGTAGACAGGTAGAGTCAGGTACTGGTACCTGAATGACCAGACGTTTTGCATAAAATATAATGTGAATAAAATTATCTTGACAATCAGACTATCTCGTGCAATATGTTCGTTTTTTTCCAAATCCAAACTTCATTATTTTCTCTTGAAACGGGGTTCACAAAGTTAAGTCCATGTTTCATTACACATAACAATCTCATTTAAACGTCCCTGACCACTCTTTTCATAATTGACTAGTAGTTGGGGGGTTGGCTTGGCTTTTTCAACACGAGTCTGTTTTGATCAGCCGTTAGCATATCCAGGATCCATCGTACGCAAGCATTTCTGAGCTTCAAATGATTCTTCAGTTTATTACAAAGAGCTAACGTATTAATGCCCATGATAATATAGATATCTTTCACAAAATATCATGCATCTTCAGTTATCTGCTTAATAGGAGCCGCATACTGCTTACCAATACCAGACAACAGTATTCCAGAAGGTGGGCCATCAGCTGAGGATTTGCGACCGCGATCATCTTTAAAACGACGAAATGACCTAAACATTCTAGATTATGAAAAGAAATACATCCGTAAAAATTACCGAAGTTGGCTGGTTATCAGTGGGATAGTACCTTAAGAGCGAGCAGATTTTACAGTATACTCTTTGCACAATACCAGAACATTCTCGTTCTCCGATATTTTAGATCTCTGTCATTCATCATTTTAAAAGGCATGAATATATTTGCAGGTGTTTGCCGTGCTGCACATGCAGTTGCCGATCATTTTGTACAATGTTATTTTGTCTATCGATCGACGTTAACTTTATTAACAGGTTCAAAGAAACAAAAATGTTATAACAAAATTGTTAGAACTTTTCTAATACCCCAGGTAAATGTTATGGGAATAAAAGAACTTACACTTCTGTGAATACAGCAATGTCATATCAGTTTGATAGGTAGAATGATAAATAATTTTTCGGTATTGCTATTTTTGTCCTCTTTTATTGCAAGAAAAATGAATGGTTGAAGAATGACGTTATTAAAGACCCTATCAGCGGAGCAGACATGCAAAACTAAATGCGTGGGAACGTTAGTCCGAAAGATGTTTTTTTTTTAAATCTCAGTCGTGCTGACGATTAATTACAATTATATCCCGTATAAGACTCTTCAATACACGTTCAATTGACAAATATGTCTCGTGTGCGGGTATCTCACACTTTCATTCATTTTTAACTTAATTAATTTGTTTATCTTTCCCTTCGTATTTGTTTGTTTTGTTTTGATGTTTGTTTGCTTTGTTTATTTGATGAGGGAGTTGTTGGGGGGTTTTTTTGGGGGGGGTATGTGTTGTTTTTTGCGTATTTTTTGTTGTTGTCTTGTTTTGTTTTGTTGTTTTTATTTTTATTGGAAGAAACAGAAATATTCTTATATGTTATTCTTTCCGGCTTACCGTGTCCTGGAAACTAATCAGGCGAGTAATCGTGTAATAACCACCACCAGCACCACCCCTTTTCTTGTTGGAAAGCCTTACACTTACTGCAGATAACTACATTTTCCTCTAAAATTCCATGAATCTTGAGTCGTTTTTCTACAAATTGTGGATGCATTCTATTCTTTTTTTGCTATCCTTAAGCATACTTTAGAAGAGGCATGCAAATAAATAAAATAATAAGAAAAGTAAATCAATTAGAAAAAAATTATTTTCCTTCAACATCTTCACTAAGAGTTTTGCTTCAACCCATGATCTTTTATGTTGATGGTTTTTCGACACTCTTCCTTGAAATTAATGCAATTTGTCTTTGCACATAATTGATTTGGCAACATGTCTTTAAAACAAAGTGCACTGTGGGGGTTGATCTTTTCGTGAATTAATTTTTGTTTTCGTTTCAGCTGCTGGAATATGAATGAAACGCCGGAGCATTTGTGGATAATTAAGGGTCCTATTATCTTTTCGCTCGTGGTATGTAAACGAATTTTAAAAGAGCTGAAGAAGTAAACTGTTGTCATAGTCGAAATAATAATAATAATAATACTAATAATAATAATAATAATCTTATAGTCATGCGTTCAGTGTGTCTATATTCATCTGTTTGTCACTTTTGAATTGGCTGTACTGTTACATTTTGACAGTTCAAAAAAGAAAAACATGCATCGATCGCTCTTCAGAGAACGATATGTAATGGTTTTAATGATAGAACACCTTGCTTTTCAGCTTTTCTTTACCGAATAATTGCACCGATTATTTTCCTTTTTGAAAACGATGATGTACATGCCTGCAGTTATTTAATGCAACGACAGATTTGAAACCAACCCACAGAGTATGAATTTCCGAAACGTTTTAGCAAATATTCGGTACTAGCAGACGAGGCCTCTCTGCCATCGAATACATTACTTACCAAGAAGGTAAAGAATGCACTTCCCTACAAAATCTCTCGAATTATGAAAAGTATGACATGAAAACAAAACACTATATAATTTTAAATAAAAACCAAAACTAACAAATCCATATTTTGCACTCAGAGTCACAACTTACTGATTAGAGCTGAGTATTTTCATTCTCTTTGTAATAACAAAATTCCGAAAGAAATTACTTTTTTTATTCCGTCTTCAACAGCAAAACAGTTGCTCTGAAACTGGGGCAGCATAGTTGCAGAACAATTACAAGCCATTTCATTTTTATTTAAAAAAATGTTTTTACACTGAAAGGCAAATACTGCTGTTCTAGGAAAGTCTATCGGTACGAATCTTCGATCTCCAAGGTACTGTATAGAGTAGTTTTTAATACTGAAATAAAATGGCTCTGGGAGGTTTTTCGTGTCCATCAATATGTCCAACATATTGTTAGTCAGTCACACTTTCGTGGTCTCAGATGTACTTAAAAAACATTCACTTTGAAAGAAAATCAAGAGACTTAGAAGGGGCGATTCGCCGTCTGGCTCTCATTCCATCCGCCTGCCATACTTTTGTGCCCGCTTTATAACCCTAAAGCCTTACGAATGTTAAGAATGAGACTGGAAATTTAATATATTATAATCAATAAGAAATATAGATATGAGAAAATGGGTAAAGTACAGTTTTCTAAAGTAGTATCATGTTATGCACGGGTCAGAGAACACCCTAGTATATTGGTATTTTTCCGAAATTAATAGTCCCGTCACGTGTAGGGTGAAACAACGAGGTCACCAAAATACACACTGATACATTTCTTAAACAAAGCCAACACTCTAGAATCTAGACCATAATAATGTCTTCATTGATTGTTTTAGTAGAGCGCAAAAGCTAAACTGAATTTTTCTTAGTATAAAAAATGAAACAAAGCATTATTGTCATAGATTAAGCACGTTTCAGAGAGATGATATATATTTCAGGATTTAACATAAACAAAACGAATAATCTCAGTGCCAAGAGATAATGTTTACATGCTTGGGATATATAAATGTCTGGCTACGGTTAATTTTGTTACAAAAGATTGTACATGAGAATAATATATTTGATAATTCAAAACATCAGAAAAGATAAAGACGACCTGTAAAGTATACGTAGTGGTGATAACATATAGATAAGCATCATCGATCCTGGTTGTAATCGTGTTAAAACTGTACAGCACGAAGAAGGAATAAATCTGATCTAAGATTGCAAACTTGTATTCAGATAAATTTACGGTAGAAATGGTCAAGGTTCAAACAGATCTGACATCATTCACACGCTAAAACTGATTGTGAAGAAACAACACATAAATATAACTTGTCAAACGCGACATATTCTCTGGGCTTTATTTTCCACTTTACATATCAAACGTCGGAATCATTGCAGAGGAAGGCAAGAAAAATGTTTAAAGACATTCTCACCACGATTCTGAAAATACATTTGTTTGCACAAATAAAAATTCATTCTGGGAACAAACTAACTGGTAACTTAAGGATATACCTACACATTACACAAGCCAGCTATAAGAAATATTTCCATGTGAATTACCAGATGCGACTAGACATTGTTGACACGCAAGCATGCTAACTACATTTTGGTAGTGATATGTCTCTTGTCAAAATATGCATGGCCTGAGAGAATAAAATAGAAAGTACGCAATTCTGAATGTTTTCAATTACGATGAAACCCGAAAATGGGGTGACCTTTAAGCAAAGTTAATTTATCGATAAACTAGTATTTTTCACATTTCAATAGCCACGATTCCATACGAAAGCAAGCAAAGAATAAAAACAAAATAATTAAAAACTGAAGGTCCGTCTATTCGGACATAAAACAGCCAATACATTGTTGTAACTCCTTAATTAATAATTGCTGAAACAGTAAAAATTACAAAATATAAAACAATATTTGCATTATAACAAGACCGAGGAAATATTGAAAATCAGGCAAGTAATATTAGGTCTTCCGGTTATTTATAAACTGAAACACTTAAATGGGGAGGATATTTAGGGTATGTTTAACGAATAAATGAATAGAGTTATCTCTAAACGATAAAAAGATGACATCTACAAAGGTCGTAAGCTTTTGATGATCATAAGAACGAGAGGTAAAAAGTGTGTACCTGTGAAATGGACGCGATAAGATAAATCTTTTAGCAGCTGAGAGCCAGCAGAAAACATTATCCCGTAAAAATAAATGATGTGTCAAAGACACACCTCGTTGTCATGAGCGATAGCTAAGCCTTGTCACTCTATTGCAGCGTCCTTTCTGGACACGATTTGTTGCTCAGCAATACCCTCTCATACAGAGACGATTGAAACAAAGCACAAAGCACAGATAAACTTCGTATCTTTCACACAATATTGACGATCATTCACTATTACCTTTGCTTCAGTCTGGTAACCTTATTCCTTTTTCCGATTTTTGCAGATAAATTTTATATTTTTCATCGAAATTCTGAGAGTGTTGGTATTTCGAGTCAAGTCTAATCGAAAAACGAGAAGAACTGAACAATTAAGGTAATGTACAGCCTTTTTTGTAATTAATTTGTTCTTCTTTTCTTCAGTTATCTCCATTTCGTTGCTTCTCTTCCTGAAAACATATGCAAGCTATTCAATCGTGGTTCATTTCTAGAGAAAAAACATTCAAAAGAATATGAGTATATTCTTTTTTATAATCCTTCAATGATGACTTAGTGGTACAGAAACAGCTTCAACAGGGACGATAACCAATCACCTGATGAAACATATTTTGGATAATTCATTGCCTTTTTTTTTTGCTGCTCCAGGACTAATTTTATTCAATAGACATCGATAAAATTATGACCAAAGAATTTGAAACAACAACAGCAGCAACAACAACAACAACAACAACAACAATAATAAAATAATAATAATAATAATAATAATAATAATAATATTTTTATATTATTATTATTATTATTATTATTATTATTATTATTATTTTCTGAGGATAATACATTTGGTATTGTATCATCTAATCTGATATATTGTCCTCGCGTAATGGAATAATAATATTAAAAGTACAAAATTGTTGTACATGTACAAATAAAACTCCACAGCGTCTGACATACATGTAATCAAAATAATATACATGCACACATTATATTAAGACCCACGTACGATATACGTGTAGGTTTGGTAGACAGGAAATTAGCTGAGGGATATCCAAGTTAGATAACATAATTTGTTTGAGCAATGGTATAAACTGTAAGACAAAATTTCTTAATCTCTTTGTTTAAAGAATAGAGTGTTGGTGTTTATTTAATATCACTGGAAATGAAAGTCCGATCTGCTGCAGAATGTGTACAAGATGTTTTGAATGTGGGAATATAAACATTAAAGTTCTAAATAGACTGCAGATTGTGTGAATGGATATTGGAAGTTTGAATTATTTGATACATTGTCAAGTCATCTTAGAAAAGAGTTGTGTCAAAATAACTTCAGGTATTTCATTATTCTATGATCAAACGGTAACCACTGTAAACGAACGAATAAATATGACGATGGAGAGTCTTTATTATAATAATTCTAGCGGATTTTGGTGGTTGAATTATGTGATTAAGATCGGAAGAATTGTAAAGCATCCATATTTTTGCAACCATAGTTGAAAAAGGCAACATATATCCATTATAAAACATTTTTAGCAAATATTCTGGCACATACCAAGACAGTCTGTTCAAATAGGCTACTGGAGGATAATGTAGAATAAGAGTGCTTTAAATGACTGTCAATAACTAGATATTTTTTTTATTTTCTGTGTCATTTAATTTCCTGAACAACCATATTGATATCATTTAGTTTCTTTGTTCTTTGTTTTAATAAAATCTTAGTGTCCCATAAACTGATAATAGTCTTAAGTCTGCATGTCCCATAAATCGATGACAGTCTTAAGTCTGCATGTCCTATAAACTGATAACAGTCTTAAGTCTGCATGTCCCATAAACAAATAACAGTCTTAAGTCTGCATGTCCTATAAACCGATAACATTCTTAAGTCTGCATGTCCCATAAACCGATAACAGTCTTAAGTCTGCATGTCCCATAAACCGATAACAGTCTTAATTCTGCATGTCCCATAAACCGATAACAGTCTTAAGTCTGCATGTCCCATAAACCGATAACAGTCTTAAGTCTGCATGTCCCATAAACTGATAAATCTTAAGTCTGCATGTCCCATAAACCGATAACAGTCGTTAAATCTAATTGTTCTGTCCATAACAATTTCTTATTGAAAAAGATGCACTAAATTTTTTACTAGACCAGATGTATATGTTGTCATTTTTCCTCATCTGGAGCATTATTTGTTTACTAAGGTCTTAATAATTTGATGGTAATTGTAAGTATGAATAATTTGTGGTACATATTTTGGATATTTGCAATTAAGGTTACGCTAATTGAACTAACAAAATTATATATATATATATATATATATATATATATATATATATATATATATATATATATATATATATATATATATATATATATATATATACCATATATAAGGGGTATATTATTGTTACATTGACTATACATCTCAGGAAAGTGTTACGTGTGTAGGCTCGAATAAACAGTAACACAAGAAAGAGTGAAAACAACAAGCTTTGAAAAATTTAACAAATTATTTATTTCCCTGGAAAAATATTGTAAAAATAACAAAAATTGAAAACTTACGGTTTTAAGAGTCAAATCCAAAAATAATCCAAGAATAATCCACGAATAACATTTTAGAAATCCTAATATTGAAATGTTCTATTGTATTCAATTTCGAGTCCCGACGAAGAATCCAAGGAGGAAAGCGATGACGTATGCTGTATCCTGTATAATGTGGTTGTCTGCAGTTCTTTGTAGAAACACAAGAAATAAGACTCCAGTTTTGGAAATCCGAATAATTTTTTTTTAAAGAGATGTCTTTGTTTAACAATTCTGTATGAGCACTCAAAAATATTTCCAGAGAAACGAATTAATATTTTAGAATCCAAATAATCTAAAGAAAAATTAACATAAAACTCGAGAACTGGCTACAACAAAAGAAAACGACTTGACATCAAGTGTTGTAACCCCAGACTGAGGTTATTGCTCTAAAACAATGGTATAAAACCTGAGTACTGCGCAAAACAGATTCCCGGATCATGTTTACATCACGTACTCAAAACATGGCCCTGACGAAAACCAATGATTTTACTTGAAGAATAAAAGTAAGAAAGTTGTTTACTTTACTAAAACCTATTTACAAGTCGAAGGTCAAGTATCCAACACAGCCTCGATCTCAGCCTTATTATTCCCACAATAAAAAAATAAAAAATATGTTCACATGGCTGTTAATAATTTTCATTTAAGGTCGGGAACTAGGTCAGCTTTATGTGTTTACACTGAATCAGTCAAGGTCAAACTATTTTCGGAAAATGTTTCCAAATCACGTAAACAAGATTATATTATAATAGCATGTACCATAAAAGAAATTTTTAAAGCTGACAAACAAACAATAAATTTAAAATAAATATGAATTAAATCAGATATACGTAACAAAAGGAAATATTAGTTTTTCAAATTACAAATCCCCAAATTTTAAGAGCATGTTTTAAAATCGGTGCAATAGTCTGATCCATGGGTCAGCAACCTATTGCACGCATGCCACAATATGGCACATCAAGAGGTTTTGTGTGGCACGCAAAGGGCAGCCAAAAATCTCGATTTTAACAGCGTTATTCTCTTACTAGTGGCACGCGCTTGTTCATTTTGTAATTAATCCGGAAAAAAGTGTCACGCTATATAAAATATGTTGCCGACCCCTGATTCAGACTGTGATCAAACGGTTTCAGCTGACAATCAATAGCAAATTTGAACCTTGTATACCATACGCTTTTAAAGTAACTGCACAACTTTGTTAGCTATGAATACTACATTTTTCATTCCATTGGTGATCTTTCCGTTCTCCTGAAATATAAAGCCATATTCGTCTATAACATCAGTGTATGCATTTGTTATCTTAGATTTTATATGTATGATCTTTTTTTAACCAAATACAATAATATTTATTTTACATGTACTGGTCGTTGTGGCGTTTGGTAGGGGTGGGGAGGGGTGATCCCAATATATTATTTATATTACCATAGAAGTCCCACCCCGGGCTCAGTATTGTAGGGACTGAAATTAGTGATAGAGAGAGATAAGGCTCCGAACCCAAAGTCAGCAATGTCGACAGTTAAATCATTGAGAACACAAAATGTGAAATTCAAAAGAATAACAATTTAATACAATTCAATATTCAAATGATAATAATTTCCCAATCACTCTTCTTCCTCTCGACCAAGTGATAGCCTATTGCATCCTTGGATTTATAGCATTAATCGCTTTTCCACCTGTTCTTGTTTTCTACTCATCCGTATCTCTCCTATCCCGCCAATTTTTTCTCTCCTTCCAACTTCCCTCCTAACTCCTTCTCCAATTCCTCCTACTGGACTCGTTTTCCTCATCCTCCTTGACTCTGCTCTCCGACTAGCCTTCGATTCACAATCAACTTATCCACAAGTCTCTATTCCGTCTCTCTCCTAGAGACTCGAGACTAAACCACACCGGAAGTCTGTCCCCTAAAAGCTTCCTGTGAAAACACAATGACGTTAGCATATTTCCTTAGCCATCTCGTCTCACACTAAACCATCAATCAATCATCAGATAAAGGCTATTACATTTTTCGGCCACGCATTCGTGCACATCGAAAAACCCATACGCTCTTGTATGTTAAACAACGTCGTAATAAAAGCACGGTATCAACTACTTATCATAGAGACATCAATAAATTACAACACGTCAGTATATATATATTCTTAATCTCATTATATTGAACAATAGCACAGCAGTCAGACGCATTTCTGTATATTACACTCCCACAAATGTACACAAATATTCAGATATCCATATTAACTAAGTTTACACACTGCAACCATTTTCCAAAGTTACAATTCAATTTAACTGTTCCAAAATATAGAATATTACATGAATAAATGCACTAGTTTAATACGAAGTAACCAAATAGAGAATTACAATATTAATTCTAACCACGAGCTAGCAATCTACATAATTCTTTACTTAATCATAGCTCATTTCTCAAATGCGCATGTAAATTAAACACTACAAAGGTAATTTTACGTACTAACGATTCTAATAATGAAGTATACATACTGCACATAATTACAATTACAATGCCATAATATTCTGCAACAATCGAGCAAATAACTCACTGACCTTTACGAAGCTCTGTCTTTCCTTAGAATTTCCTAAGTTTTCCCGCCCATTTACAATTTTTTTTTTTTTTTGGGGGGGGGGCACAAGACAGATGCCCCCCCCCCCATCCTAATTTAATAAATTATTTTATGTATTTTTGTATCCCCCAGATTTGTTGTATTGTGTTATTTCATCGTTTTTGTAACGTGAATTAGGATTTCGGGTATTTTTCCATCCCTAGTGTATCTATAGGGGTGTATCTCCGAGAGTGATTTCCATTATCCTCTCGGGTTACTTCCCCTAGTTTGCTTTTTCTGTGACCTTGCTAGGGTCTCCTACATCCCGTGTTTGTTATATGTTTGTGCTATGGGTTATGTATGCTATATTGTGTTATTGTTGGGATAGCTTTTACGTCAAATTCTTGTAGTGTATCAGTTTTTCTAATATATTCCGTGTTTTCAATACAAAGGAAGATTTTTAAATTTTGAATTTGGAAGATCGGTGATATCCCCTTAATGTTTTGAATCTTATTGATTCTTATGAATGTATCTTATTGATTCTTATGAATGTATTATATTCACCTTTCTTTATTAGATGAGACTGAGCTCCAGGATGGGTTCACATTTTTTTTAATTTTTATGTTTCTCCCCCATGGAGCAGGTCTATCTTTTAATCATAATTGTTCCAAAATTTCGTTACAATAGTGGTAGTTGAGAATGATTTAAAAAAAAAATAAATAAATAAATTTAAAAATAAATTTAATTTAACTTAATTTAAGTTTACAATCCAAAGTTCCGATTGCATAAATTTTTAAAATTTGAAAATAAATTTCTTTTCACATGAAGTATTCGTTAGTGTAAGAGGATAAAAGGACAGATATTCATTTTCCATTTTTCTAATTTATATTATCTCAAGAGGGTTCTTTTCCAGACTCTTACATGGGCCTGTTCACTTCGCGTAGCGCCATGTGACATAGCCCCATGGCATCATTATCTGTACTTTCCCTCTTGAAATCTTTTCTAAGCTAAAATTTAATTGGGCCACAAATTTTTATAGTATTAACTATAAAACTTGAAATTTTGTATAAAGTTTGTTTGTTAAAATCACCATCAAGGTATAATATACATTGCGGTTTAAAGTTACTATTTTTATTAATTTCATCTACTATATTTTTCCTAGCGTTTTGTATTTCCCTACAATTTAAAATAACATATCTTTTATTAAATATACCTATTTTGCACAGCGGACATTTTGGCGGTACTCTGACCATATGCCGTCTCGCTGCAGCCTCTCCTGTCAACCATGCATCATGCATGTATTTGAAGGCGAGGCTTTGTATTTTCAAAGAACCTAGTTGCGACCAGTGCCCCCATGCCCTTTTCCAGTTAACATATAAGTTTTCTCTTTCCACTTTACATTGTGTATTTTTGGTAATGTCATTTCGAATCCATTTATGCGAGAGTTTTTCGTCCAGGTCCCAAAATCCTTTTTTATCCCTATATTTCATTAATAAATCTTTTATACTTTTAAATTTCCTAGGAGTTTCTAATAGTTTCATAACTTTATTGTTTTTATATATACCCTCCCTGTTCCGTAAAATGAAACCAAACCAATATATGTAAATCCCTTCCCAAGGTAATTTCGGGTCGTCATTCAGTCGTTTAAATCTATTTAAAATATTTGTAATTTTTAAAATTATGGGACTTGGTATCCCTATCCCCCCCCCCCCAATTCTCTTGCTTTGTACAGAGTTTCTTTTATTACATAGTGTAGTTTAAAATCCCATATGTAGTTAATTATAATTTTATCTATATTATTAAGTATTATATTACTTATGTTGGTGGACTTCATTATATAGTTTAGGTTTACATACCTGTATGTTTTGGCCACTTGGGCCCGTTCCATTAGACATAGCGGCGTAAGTGCCCAGATATCAACATTCCGTTTTATCTCGCTTTCCATTTTTTTACAGTTATCCTTCTCTTCGTTTTTTCCAAAGCAAACCCCAAGTGCTTTAACGGTATCTTTAAATGCATGGGCTGGTATGGTTGAATGCCTACCACGCCAGTTACCTATCTCTAGTATTTCCGTTTTGTCCTGATTTATTTTAGATCCCGACGCTTGTCCAAATTTTTCATATTCCTTTATTAGGTGCACAAAGGATTTCGGGTCATCTAAAAAGTTGGTGCAATCATCTGCATGTTGTAGCATTTTCACTTCATCTGTAATGTTTGGAACTTTTATACCTTTAATTTCTTTGTTTAGTTTTATGCTAATACTTAGCATTTCGATTGCTATTACATATAATAGCATTGATAGTGGGCACCCTTGTTGCACTGATCTTTTTATGTCAAATTGTTCTGTCATTGCTCCGTTATTTTGTACTCTAGATGTTATATTATTATATAGTATTTTAGTCCATTTTCGGAAAGATTCTCCGAAACCAAGTTTTTCTAAGACTTTCTGTATATAGTTATGCTCAATTCTATCAAAGGCTTTTTCCTGATCAAAAAGTACCATGGCAGCTTTTTGTCCCTTATTTTGTAAATAGTCTATTATTGCGGTTATGTTTAAAATGTTGCTTTGTATATCCCTATTTTTGGGCCCACAAGTTTGATTTATATTAATTATATCCCCTATCCCCTCTTTTAGCCTATTACTTAAAACCCTACTCAATATCTTATAGTCTGTGTTAAGGAGGGAAATGGGCCTCCAGTTTTTCAGATCTTCTCTGTCCCCTTTTCCTTTATATATTAATATAATGATCCCTTCTTTCATTGTTCCTGTCATTTCCTTATTTTTTAAAAATATATTATTATATAACCATTCGAGAATGGGCAACAACTCTCCACAAAATGTCATATAGAATTCTGCAGAGAGTCCATCTCCTCCTGGCGATTTTCCCTTATTCATTGTTTTTATACTTTCTAAAATTTCCTCTTGCGTGATAAAATCATCACAGATTTGTTTAAAATCATGGTTAATTTTCTCACAGGGAATTTTTTCTAAATAATCATCAATTTCACTCCCTGCTATATTTAGTGATTCATAAAGTGTGGCATAATAGTTTTTAATATGTTTCATAATGTTGTCTTTGGTGTTGTTGTTGTGTTGATTTTAATTTTATCTAGAGTTTTATCTCCCCCCATTCTTTTCTCCTCCCTTTTATACAGTCCCTCTGCTTTTCTATATATCCCCGTATATTTTCCTGCCCTGATTTCCCTACCCCTGCTTTCTATTTTATTTATTTCTTCCAATCTGTTTTTTAAATTGGTCTCTATATCATTAGTGTTTAGTTTTTGCAGTTGGTATCTAATCACTTCCCTTTCCATTTTTAGTTTCTTACTTTTTAAATTACAGTGTTCTATCGCTATTTTTTAAAATTTGACTTTCAATTTTTCCCATTCTAACATTATATCTATATTTTCCCTACTTTTAAGTTTATCTATCTCTTTTTTTTGGTATTTTGTATAAAATCTGTATCTTTTAGGATCGAGTTATTTAGCGTCCACCTTCCTTGCCCCCATTTTATTCTAGTTTTAATTGTTATAGTCATATTTATAAGTTTGTGATCAGATATTTTAAAATCAGTTATATTAGTTTCTCTGTGTACATTTTTATCATAATTATTGCAATAAAATTTATCTAAACGGCTTCCTTTATTTATTTTATAATCAAAAGTAAATTGTTTCCTTAATAAATTTTGTACTCTATAAACATCTATCAATTTGTATTTTTTTATAAAATATTCCATATCTGGTTTAATTCTAATGTCATTTGGTGCCAGCTTTCCCTACATATCTATATTTTCTCCCACCCAATTAAAATCACCCTCTATGATAAGGTTTTCTGTAGCATATTTCTCAATGTATTTATTTAAATGTTCTAAAAAAAACTTTCTTCTGTTCCCTGTTAGCTGGCATATATATATTAATTATGTGCATTTCTTCAATTATAATGTGTATCATTCTACCTTTTGAAAATCCCATCTATTTCTACTCTATCCCATGATAATCCCCTTTTATTTTTAATTAACATTGCCACCACCACCACCCTTTAATATCTGTATGTTCATAATCACTAATTAGTAAAATACCGTTCAGGTGACTTTCAAATGTTACTTTTATGTTATCTTTAAATCCATTGTGTATTTCTTGTATAAACAATACGTCATAATTTAAGTCTTTCGGAAATTTGAATAATTTATCTCTATTAATACCATTTACTTTAACAGACAGGAGTTGCAAGTTTTTTCCTTCCATTCCTGTCTCTTACCAGGGTGTTGATTTTTGTTTACATTAATTTACAAGTATGATTTATCAATATAATTTTAAACATAATTTATGTGCTTAGTTGTGAATTTTCGGGGGGGGGGGGCACTGGTTTCCCTATCCCCCTCTGATGAAATTGTACTGTCTAAGGTTTCTATTGCACTTGTGACTGTTGTTTGGATCGTGATTTCCGTATCTGTTTTGTAAGTTTGTATAGATTCCATTTCTTTGTGTCCGGTGTCTTCCTCTATTTCTGTGTCATTTTCTGTATCAGTTTCTGATTCAGTCTGCCCCTTTGCTTCCCCCTCGCTTTCGTTTTCTGGGTCTTCTTCTTCTTGTATTTCTTGTATTTCTACTTCTGTGCTTTTCTTTCCCTGTTTGTTCTTTTTCCTTCGTGATAGTGATTTTTCCTGGGGTGATATTACATCCGAGTTTCTTTTCGCCCTCCTCCTCTTAGGCATCGGCGTCGACGTCAGAGGGGTCGCTATCTGGAGGCTGTCTTCTAGTTGTGTGTTCTCTTCTCCTAGAACGTCAAACCTATTTCTTGTTACTATCTCCTCTTCATTTTGCACGCCTGCTCTTGAGGTTTTATTTGGACTCAGGTAGCCCTCCCACTCTAGGGTCCTGTGTCCTTCTATTTTCGTAATGTCAAGGTCAGGGAGGGTTTGTATTCCTTCTTCTTTTTCCTTTTCCTCCCTGATTTGCTTTATCAGGTTTAAAATTTCGTCCTGTTGTTTTTGTTGTTGTTGCTGTTGGGGTGGAGTTTTCTGCCCTTGGCCTGCCGCTTGGCTGGCATAGGTATTCTCCTGTTGTTTTGGTCTTTCTATTCCCCCTTGGCAGTCTCTGGGACCGTGCCCTTTTTGGTGGCACAGGGGGCAAACTCTATCCTGTTCGCTCCCCCTGTACCAGGTTTTTAGACGGAAGCCCAGAACGTAGAGAAAGATCGGGATTTTCTTAGCGTCTTCCCGACTTACATAGATGAGTCTGTTTCCAGACTTTATGGGGGCAAATCCCCATACCGTCGCCATTTTGTGAGTTATAACTGTTACTCCTGTCTTCTTTTTAAGTTTCTCCACCAGCTCCTGGCTGTTTACTTCCATGAGAAGCCCCATTACATTGACTTCTGTTAGTCTTGGTTCCATGGTCCTGATGAATGGTGCTGTCTTGTAAACTCTGGCTATCATCCCCTTTATATTAAGATCTTCTTTCAGTAAAGGTTCCCCTCTTTTCGGGTAGACTACGTACTTGCCTAGTCCGCCGTTTTGTAAGGCTTTGATCTTGCCTATGTCTACTCCCATAGTGTGGAGCCCCATCAAAACTTCACTTTGTCTTGGTGGGTTGGTGGCACAGTCAAAGTCGATGGTTTGGCACCCAGCCGGGTGATTGACAATCATTCTGTTGTCTTCGTACACTGTATGGAAACATTGCCGGATCTTGGATCTGACTGGAGCGGTTTGTCCTTCTTCTTGATCCATTTTTTTTTCCTTTTTGTGCAAACTATTGTATATGGGTTGCACACTACTATTAATGCAAAATAAATCTTCCCTATTTGATTTCGTTGTTTTAGAGCCGGTCAACCCCCTCTAATTTTGTCTAACTCTTACAGAAATACTCATTTACAAGTGGCTTTCCAGGAGTTATTGCTTTAACATTCCAGCACGATGTTTCACAATTACTGAAGTTTCTAGTCTAAATTACTCAATTAAATTTGGATTGAAATGGTGACCTCACCCTCTCTCATTTCCGATTGGATATCGATTATGCCCTGTTCTATTCAACTTAGCAGACACTGCTCTGGTCGTCTGACAACGTGGTGAGATTTACAATGCCAATAACGGTCCTTTGTTCTTGAACAAAGCTTTCAACGTCGACGTGTGATTTTTGACACCCAACAAAGCTGGCTTTCCTAACAATTACGAACAGGACCACTATAGCCGCGGGGTCTAACATATACACATGGCTTCTAACCAATTCCTTTGTTCTTAACTTACGTAATCGCGGGCAGGCAACGTGATAGTTGTAAATTTCCAGTCAGTGCAATATTATCTAAACACATCAAGAGTATGTTGCATGCCAGCAGGATTATCTGCGACAAGTATGGTGTCATCAGCGTATAAAAGAGACATAACATTTATTACATTTATAAAGTCCGTATGTTTCGAGGGTACAGCGTAACCTCTACACCCATTTTCTAGTAAGAAAGATTCAACATCATTTAGGAGCCATGAGAACAATATTGGAGATACGTTTTTCCCTTTTCTGACACTTTTATCTCAAATGAAAACCTCCGTACAATTCATTATTTACACAGACACATGATTTGATATCGTTATAAATACTCAGGATAACATTAAAACACTTTTCCCTGATGCCTACCACATACAGTTTACGTTACAATCCAACTTTCCATACATTATCAAGGCATTTTTAAAGTCAAGAGAAGTACACAAATGTATTTTTAGCTATATCCAATAAATTACATTTAAGGATGTGCAATAGAAAGATATTGTTTATTGTAAATAACCATTCTCGAATCCAGCTTGTGTCTCAGAGTGAAATTCATTATCGTCAAAGATTTTCAATTTACTATAGCTGTGAAAACTTTACCAAAAAAGCCACCTAAAGAAATAGGTCCATATTTTGATATCGGTTCTGTCACCTTTATTTTTAAAAATTGGCATGATAACACCTTTGGTACAACCGTCTGGTACGAAACCAGTATTCACGATCATATTTAACTGTTTTGCATTCACTTTTGAAATTTTATTAATTAAGCATTTTACATATTTATTTACAGTACTATCAGTTGAAATGGCTTTATTATTTTTTATATTGTTAAAAACATTTAATAGTTTTTCAGCTGCAGTTGGGTCATTCAGACTAGAGTTTTCAACAACATCCGCCACTTGCACCGTTTCAGTTCTCATTATCTGTGTCTGCCGAGTTTATTTCTTTAAAATATTCAAAACATTCTTGAAATGCAATAATTTGAAAGGGTCTTTTCTTACCGACATTATTTATCATATTCCAGTATTCCAGTATGATTGCTTCTAAATTGGTATGTTAAAGCGCGATAAGGGTAAGTTTCTGTATGAACTACCATGAGTACATCTACGTGACACTTATCTCTCACTCTAACCGGAGTTATGTGTTTACTACCATGAGTGCATCTACGTGACACTTATCTCTCACTCTAACTGGAGTTATGTGTTTACTACCATGAGTACATCTACGTGACTCTTATCTCTGACTCTAACTGGAGTTATGTGTTTACTACCATGAGTACATCTACGTGACTCTTATCTCTCACTCTAACTGGAGTTATGTGTTTGCTACCATGAGTACATCTACGGGACTCATATCGCTCACTCTAACTGGAGTTATGTGTTTACATCTAC
Organism: Sinohyriopsis cumingii; assembly: GCA_028554795.2. Taxonomy (NCBI): domain Eukaryota; kingdom Metazoa; phylum Mollusca; class Bivalvia; order Unionida; family Unionidae; genus Sinohyriopsis; species Sinohyriopsis cumingii. Next base: position 95,602,155 of record CM068840.1, on the reverse strand, counting down.
GTGACACTTATCTCTCACTCTAACTTGAGTTATGTGTTTACCACCATGAGTACATCTACGTGACTCTTATCTCTCACTCTGACTGGAGTTATGTGTTTATGGTTTCTTGCAAAGTCTTGTATTATTATCGGACATCTTAGAAACTAATGTTTGTATCTGTGAAGGTTATTTTATGGTCTGCACGCCATGATCGTTTGGTGTGTTTATCATTTATTCTACAGCTGAAAAGAAGCATTCATTATTTGTATTTTGAACGTTAAGACATGCACGTTTATTTTATTTTCAATTCTTGTAATTTTATATCTGATTTGCAACTTCTATTTGCATATAATGTTAAATAATTTATCATTTTTGTTGGGACTACACGGTGCCAGCTTAGATTGTATCGCTATCTTTGGACGATAAGCAGAAAATGATTAATATTATCTCATTCCTTGATTTTTTTTATAGGAAACTTGGTAAATTCCTCCTTGTTCTAGTCCCTCTATTGGGCGTCCCGTACATTGTCTTTGCTGCATATCACCACGGACTGGATCCTAACATTGACATCATTCACCTCTACTGCGAGATGTTCTACAATTCCTTCCAGGTAACCAATCAAACCTAACACGCACTTAGAACTTACAGTCAGTCACACGGAAAACAGCGAGAAACACGTTTCGTATATATGTATAAGTAGCCACATAATAGCAAACACACACACACACACACACACACACACACACACATATATATATATATATATATATATATATATATATATATATATATATATATATATATATATATATATATATATATATATATATATATATATATATATATATATACCTACACACACACATATACACACACATATATAGACACACACATACAAACACACACACACAATCTTGTAGGGGGGCAATAACAAAACAGATCCATAAACGTTTTGAGCTATCTTTACAGAGTTTTGTGGATATCCTGGAGTATAACGATTTAACTTAAGCACTTAATGTTTACCTTATATCATACACACGTACATTACGACCTAAAAATTAATTTACCATTTAAATATCAAGGAAACTTTCAATAACGAACATGCTGAACATGTATGTAATGATGTCCTACCATACAGCATTTTCTAAATTTATCCAACTCATTATAACTGATGTAAAAAAAAAATCCTAAAGACGTAACATATTTGATCAGTTTTAGAAACTGCCTGAGGAAAAAACAACTCTAAAAGAGGACTATATATGGAAGCAATGTCAAGTTGAAAGAAGATGCATTTATAGTTGTTCATAGATTTCCACCACCCGAAACAGGTCAGCAAATATGTTGGACAAAAATATTTGTACACTCTGCAATAATTCCACAGAATTAACAAAACCATGGTGGATCTATCAAAGAACAGGAGAAAAATATTTTTGTCAAATCCATGCTTTTAGGCACATCAAAAATGTTTGGGGAAAAAAAGATGGAATTCACAAATTTAACAGCATCTGGATATACGTCATTTTGTTCTATGTTCTTTGATGCCTGAAATGCATACGCTTAAACATCCTCTCCGACGAATGGTGGCAATTTTGTATAAAATACGACTGTAACAGCCTCTGAAGCATTTAACACGAGAGTTCTGCAACATTTCTATGATTTTAATTTGAACGTCAATTATAAAGTGGCAAACTTTGTTAGTTTCAACGGAAGAAAAACAAGGTAGTGAAAAACAGCTGAAGAACTGTTTTTATCTTGCACGCTGAAATACGTTGTTGTCAGATGGGATTTGCCTCGTTTTTATTTCCTATTCAAATCTGATACATTATATTTTGGAAAATTGAGTTCCACGTGCATATGTTCTTAATGTACTGGGGATATGTATTGTTGTTAATATTATTTTTGTCATAACAGTCCAGGTTCGAAAGCATATCTTGGATCGTACACATATATATATATATATATATATATATATATATATATATATATATATATATATATATATATATATATATATATATATATATATATAGACTTAGCCTTTGTGGACAAAACAATCGTAGCACACTGAGAAAGCCTCTCAAAAAATCTTATCATTACAAAAAAGCATTTAATTATTTAAAAATATATATCACATTATGTCAATAACAAATATTTTATGATGCAAAGACCACACATGCAAAGTAAAAGTTCTGCTTCCCATTTAACAAAATATTCTAGTTTTATATTAAACGTCAAAATATCTCAGTTTTAGTATTTGTGAACCAGCAATTTATTTCTACCGTGTAGATACTCAATGATTATAAATAGAAACATTCACGAAAATTAAATTTCAATCACTATGACAAGACAGTGTTCAGATGTTTCAAAACCCAAAATTCACTTATAATCTCTAGCTATAGCGACAAATCGTACGTAATGTGAATTAACCCGTTTCCAGACAGTAAACGTTCCTTTATCCTTTGATATTTTATCAGATTTTCTGCTCACTCAGTTTCTATCTGATATGTTCAACTGTTTGTAACCCCTGAACCAAGGTCGGCATAACACATTTATAAATTTAAAAACAAAAACAAAAAACGATTAAATGTTTTTAAGGAATCTTCATCCTAATATGTTTTATCTTCAGAAACATATCTTACTGTCATTTTTGTCTTCCGCGCCGATAAATGTGAGAATTACTTCAAAAGAAAGCATATGTATCACAAAATAATGCGGCCACAAGTGCAAACACCAGGTACAAATGTCAGAACCATCTGACCCAAAGTCTTCCAGTGACGATCATTAAGAAAGTTCTTGCACGCTAACACCATTCAAGTAGCTAGTTTTTTTCAAACAGATAATGCATACAAAAGTAATATTCAACATTGTATCAAGACCTTGTTTGTTTGCAAATGTACCCAGACTCTTTAGTAAACACAGCTGAGACAAGGCTAACTTAACGCTGAAATTGCGAAAATATTGTGAAGATATTGTTTTCTTACGCCGTGAGAAGACCCTGAATTTCATATCCCAACCTTAGGGAGAATTTTTGATAATACATAAAATGATATACAAAAGCAATACGTTTGTAATGGCCACCTTTAATGTACGAATGATCTTTCAATAGATCAATGTCTACAACCTAATTCAGAACTGAAAATCCATTAGGTTATTTCAACAGTGTCGTTCCTCTTTTATTAATCCGTTGGCAAGCATGCTTGAGACCTATTCTTACTCCAGTTTTCCTACAAAAATACATCTGCTCAAAACGGTGTTATTTGGATTGGATTTTCCAGATAAAACACGCGTATATAATCAATATTTTTCTGAAGCACTTGTGTTTTTTTAGACCACATTTCAGGTTTACAAAGAGTAAACTATTACTCTTCGGGTAGAGAAGTTAGAAGAATAAGTCCTTCATTTCTTAGAAAATCCTCTAAAGCTGGAGATGCAATGACCTTAATAATCACAAATGTATCTATGAAAGACGTCCGTGTCAGTCGCCGAGCATGTAGAACAGTCAACAAATGTATAATCCTTTACCAGTCTTATCTTTCGTCTGCAGCATTAGGGAAAGGCATAATTCACTGAAATGTGATTCTCCAATCGCCTTGAATATAGTTCTTCAATAGTTAATTTTGCTAGTTGTGTTACATCACTGATATCTGTATAAATGTCCAATTGATACCGTATATTTTCATTTCAGGGATTTCTCCTGTCATTAATATATTTAGAAATGTCAAATTAATACCAGACAATTTCATTTCAGGGACTTCTCCTATCATTATTGTTCTGTTTTCTGAATGGGGAGGTAAGTAAAATATCAACAAAAACTATTTAAAAAAGCTTCCTCGAAAACAACAAATCTTATCAGTCAGACAATCAATGTCTGTCTGTATGTATATATGTCTGTCTGTTTGTCTGTACGTATTTACGTACGTAGGTACGTATATATCTGTGTACGTACGTGTGTTTATGTATGTATGTATGTATGTATGTATGTATGTATGTATGTATGTATGTTCTATTGACTACCGCAGATGTGTGGCCAGCTGTCTGGTAAAAGAAGATCTATTTTTTATGCGATATAAATGTGGTGCTTAAGAACATCAAATGTATGCACCAAATTGTGTGTAACTTGAAAGCAGGAAATGAGAAACGTAAAATAGCGCTTGTGTATGTTATATCGAGTTTCTCCATTTTGCAACGTCCTCATTAGAAAACTATGATGAGAAGTCGCTTTATATAGACACTTCATGTGCTGAATAAGGTGGCAGTTGCTGCATTTAAAACTAGACATGGTTTCACCACACAGTTTAAACTTTAATGTACGTCGACTGCACAACATCTTCCAGTTTACGTAAACGCGCTCTCATCCGGCGAACCCAGACGAAACCACCGACCTTGGCTGGGCAACAAGATATCGTTGCTTGTGTCAAACTAGGACAGCAGAGATGTGAAATGAGCGTTAGGGCTATAGACATATAATAGTGCTTCATAGCTACGAGCTGAATCCGGGATGGGATTGGCATTCTTTATATGTTATGAAATTAGACAAAGACAGTCTTATAATTCCATTTTATATCGAAATTGGTAAGTATTCGTGTATCGACTCGACAAGATGTGTTTGGGCGGCGATATCAATAATCTACTGTAATTTAGAGCACATAGGGAACTGAGTTGTATACATCACATGGTTAGCATCATGATAATAATGAACGGTACTAAAAAAAATCATTTTGGGCAAGAAATAATCCTTGTTCAGGACAAAACGCAAGACGTTTTCGCTTTGGATTATTAGCCAATCAAATTTCGCCTGTTGTGTCACCTGGGATCGAATTATAACAATAAAAGAGGGCCTTATTGAATTCTCCGTTCTTAGATATCGAGAACAGTATACTGTTATCTGCTCGCAGTCAATTAATTTGAACTTAATTATCAAACAATCAAATTGCTAAAATTTCAATAAATTATTTAAATCATGTATTATGTAAGAAAGTGTTTGTGGTCACTTTTATTTGGCAGCAAGGTTCTGGAACTTTGGTAGATTCATCCTCCTAAACAATACTCTGACAGAAATGTTTTGTTTGTAACGATGATAAGTATTTTGCATTTCGCTGCCAAAAGAAGACAATTATGTTTGCTATAGATTTTTTTGTCAACCAGTGGATACATTTCAGTGACTGATAAGTATCAGATTGAATTGAAAAAAGGACTGGGTTTTTTTTTCCCCTACATAATAAAACACATTCTTGGCTTTATCAAGCCGAGGAAGTGAGAGCTAATTGCCTTTCCCAAGGACACGCCTCCTGGCCGGGGCGGGTTATTGAAACCGCTACTCTTGGATTGTGAGTCCACGCTCTACCAAGTGAGCTACCACTCCTTCATATAATGAGGATAAATACTTTCAAACTGTTTATTCGCTGGCATAAATTTGGCCTTTCGTAACACTTCTAATACAAAAGTCAAGGAAGAAATCATTTTGTTTTTTTAATTTATTGAAACGTTTTGTTAGTCTTATGGATGACGATATACAATAACAATAAAACAATAACTATAGACAGCATCCGAATTAAAAAAATTAATAATAAATCGAATGATCGCTATCATTCATACGATGAATCGAGGGACCGAGTTTACCTATTCAGTACAATGGACAATACAAACAAACTGTTCACTTCACGCGTTCCGACTTGTACCTGTGAAAAGGAAGTAGCAAATCAAGTTCACACTTGGACAACAGTGAATAATCTTGTCTTTAAGCCAATCATCATCTCAGTATAAATTAACACCATTGTACTATTTTATTGTCTCACCATTAAAACCAAAATGTCAATTAAATTTAATTTACGAATTCTTAGGTGCTGTAGTTTTCCCTTCGATGAAAAATAAGTATAACTTATTTTTCCTTGAACTCAACAGAGTACTGATTAGTTCAGAGCAATTCTGACAATTCTTTGGGGGTTCTCGGCTGTTTTTATAAATAAATAAAAATGAACAAATAGGACACAGTAGAGAAGAAGAAATGTCTTATTCTGGCAAATGACATTCAAAAATTTAATAAAATTCTAAGCAAGTGAAAACATCCAGCTCATGTAGAAATAAATTATGTAAGGACAAAAATAAAACAATAAAGCAGAATATGTTGTCATTGCAAGATATACAATATGTTCATTCCACATTTGGATTGTATACAATACAATACTTTTATATTTGCATTGCCATATAGAACTTCTGATATCTATTACAGCCTATACACGCGAAAACCTTACGATAGTAAAAGAAATTACTTCTCAGGTTCCAGTTTTAAAAAAACTGGGATCATATTTCTGCCGTTTCTTTCTTCCCCGACAAAGGTAACTTGTATACACTCAGCAAACTATTGGCATATAATTTACATGAAAATTATACAACCCACTCACTTTCAAGTTGGACTGTATAATCCTCTATGGACATCAAGATGCACACTTGCACATTGCAAATTTAATCCAGTTTACCTGTAAAATCCTCAGCTTAAAACAAAATAATTTTTTTAAAAACAAAAAAAATAAACACAGTATACACATGCATGTTTGCAAGCTTGGATTTTTTTTTTAAACCCGCAGCAAAAAAGTAATTTTTGCAAATATTAGTCCACAACTAAGTAATGCAAAAGACAGAGCTCGTCTACATAAGTGGATTTCGTTGGTGCAACGCTTTTAAAAATATTAAAGAACCACAATGAAGAACATTTTCGTTATATTAGCTTCGAATTAGTTTTGAGAGATGTGTGAGTGTGTGTGTGTGTGTGTGTGTGTGTGTGTGTGTGTGTGTGATTTGGATTTTTAACGTAGCTTTAAAAATAATCAGTCATATCGCTACGATGTCTGTAGTGTGGCAGCTTATAGTGATGTCTAGCACTGGGGCATCATGCCGCAGACATGTATCATGATGTTCCACCTAGTGAAATTATCCTGACACCAGGCCGACCAGTTCTAACACTAACCTCTTAATGCTGAGCACCTATCGAGGCATCTGTTAGTACCATTTTTATATATAAGGGATCGAACCCACGACCTCTCGCGTCCGAGGCGGACGCTCTAACCACTAGGCCACCGGATCGGTACAGTTTTGAGAGATAGTGAAGTTTAAATAACTATCATGTTGGGTACAGTGTTTAAAAAAGAAAACAAAACATAAACAAGTGAAAGAAAATAAAATAAAAACATATAAGTATATGATGAAGACCGAGAAAGTTATGTGTGTGGCCACTTTGTATTCTGCCAGAACTGTCCAATCTTGAAAATAAACCTTACAAAAAAGTGGTGAAGAAAATAATTTTCTAAGTGTCTTTTGAAAATAGACCTTTTTTCTAAATAAAAAATGACGCCAGATCCACTGCATTTAACGCTGTTATAATTATTTTGGTCGATCGTGTTTACCTGTCGGACAATTACTTGAGGTCGCGCCATCCCTGCTGCTGTTTTGTTATTCAAAGACCTATACGATATCGTGATCGAGGATCATGCAAATTTATTGTTATAAATCCGTGTGAGGTAACTTGTGTTTTTTTTAAAAAACTTCTAAACTTAATCATAATCATATCCCCTGAACACCAAGTCTGATAAATATTTTGCAAAGTATGTGTATCAACTCCATTAAACACAACTAAAATATACAGTTATTTTTTTATCACTTTAGTTATTTGTGTATATTGCTGAGTAACATAAATCACATCAGTATTTTTATGTCTGCCTCTAGAAAATTTTCTAGCTTGATTTGATTGTTTGTCCAGCATTATATCGTCATACACTACAAGATTATTAATAAATCCATCGAGGTGGGGCTTCATCGATATCAGTGATGAAATCAAAAATATCATTACCGTCTTCATCCAACAATTTTGCGTTTTCATTAAAATCTTTAAGCACATCATAACATTGTTGATCATCTACAGATGGTGCCACCAAATACAACTTATCCCACTTTAACTATCTCATTATCAAATTAAGCAACAATTGCGTCTTACCAGACCCAGATGGACCTATGATAATTGCTCTGATAGAATTTGGTAGTGCTGGATGATGTTTGACTGGTTCTTGCTTTCGTGTCGCTGAAAAATCGGTAACATCCATGTGATACAAATTTTAATAAATTATATGGATTTATATTGCGTTCGATGCAGAACACCCACTCTAACAAGTGGATTTACAACAATAATAACGAAAAATAATAAACGTGCACTTACAGGCAAATGTATAAAATGTGGCACAAAAAATATAAGTTTATTCTCCTTAAGTCAGGATGCAAAGTGTTTGGTGGAGATATCGCTGCTTCAGTTTTAAATTACCAGGAGATACATGGGCTAAATATCCTGGCGAGAAACACCTTCCAGGATGTAATTGTTGCGGTCCTGGCACTGGACTTGATATTCGACTTGACGAAAAAAAATTCAATCAAAACCTGGAGAGTATCCAATAAATTCAATTGATCAAGCATGTCATGTGCATGATGTAGCATATCAAAATTAAGATCCTCAACAACGACACATTGAAGATGTTAAGTTGATTCACTCGTTAAATTCCATAAAAAATTAATCTCTCAGAGAAAAACTTGCTAGCTTCCTAGTAAAATCTGTGATGAAAAGTAAACTAGGACCCGGTAATTAATCAACCGATTATTATAATGGAATCGGTTTATTATAGCCCAAGAGGATATTGGAAAAGTAGAGCAGCAATTAGTAAACTTACTGATGCAGCAAATGTCACAAGTTCAGTTGCTGAAATTTTTTAAGCACGGCAGGCAATATGGCAAATTTATTTACCACCACCTAAACAAATTCAGTATGCACATTTTGATGTCAGCGCTCCCAATGAAGTTCATCAAGCAGATATTTTTTTTTTCACACGATACCGTTAAAACTGGTAGACGTCAATCACGCACATACAAATATGCGTTGACTATCGTTGACGTTGCAAGTAAATATAAAGAAGCAGAACCATAATCAACTATGACAGCAACTGGAGTTGGATCTGCATTTGAACGAATTTATCATCGAGGATCCGGACCACGAAGTTTTTCTACGATGGCCACATCTACTACAGGTTGATCCTGGCAAGGAATTATTTGGTGCAGTATCATCTCTAATGAAAAAATATAACGTCAAAATCAGACGAGGACATACCGCAATTCATCGCAATCAGGCAATTGTTGAACGATTTAAATCAATACTAGCTGAGCGATTGTTTGGATATCAATATACAAAGGAAATAATTTAGAAAGACAAGAGATATCGTGAGTGGGTTGCAATATTACCAAGTGTAAATGCTGCGTTAAATGATGCAATTACTCGTGTAATTTCTATGAAACACATCAATGCAATCATAAAAAAGATATGCCAATACAACGACATGATTTTTTAAAACAACCAGTACTAGGTAATCTGACTGTAAGATATTTATATGAACCTGGTGAACTTGAAAAAGGTGAGGAAAAAAGAGCAACTGATCCTATTTGGAGTGTGACGACACATAAACTTTTCTGCGTGGTTACATCTACGGGTCGACCTGCAGTCTACAGATTGGATTGAATTGCTCCTCAACGTGGATTTATATGCGAACAATTGCAAGTAATTCCTGAATATACTCAATTACCACCGCATTCACTTTTATGAACTGGCGCCTCGACTTCGATTACATTCAAAACAAGTCAGCATCACATTTTCGCGTGTGTGACTGAGATTATTATCAATTCTATCGACAGTAAATTGTCTTGGATCATTATTCGAATACTGCCACAACATTACTGTGCTACAGCTCGCACAATGATTTTTCTGTCGTTGTTTTAATGTCATGATAAATTCAACATCGAGATCAAAGTCACGCTTAATTTTTTGTCACACCGTTCATAACTAATCAATTTTTTCTTGCTATATCATTATGAATAACATCGCTATTACCAGCAGTTTATGTAACGTCTATACTAATCCTTCGCAGCTGAGATATTCTTTTGACTCGAGTCACTGCAAGATAAACTAAATTTGACCTTTCGATACGATCATCAAAAATCCAAATATTTGTATCAGAAATAGTTAATCCTTGTGACGAATGAATCGTTATAGCATACCCTACCGTCCATGCAGTTTTTCCATTGTTAGCGCGCTTTCAACAACATTAACAGGAACTCAAACAATATAATTTAATACAAGATTTTGTTTCCTTAACTCTGTCAAGAGCCTGGAATTTCAACTTCGGTATTTTTCCGTCGAGTATCTGCTGGTCGATAGCACAATGGTAGAGGTAGATCTGAATTTTGTTCTTTATGTAACAGGAAATAATTGTTGTTGAAGTGTATCTCGAACTATCTTTCTACTTGCAACTATCAAATCATCTGATCTCCACACTTTCAGAAATAGCATTCATAGGAGTTTCTGGAATTACTGCACGTATTACCTCACACTGAATCTTATTTGGTTGTAGTCTGATTAATTTATTAAGCTCTCTTAATTTTGGATCAAGCTCTCTATCGTCATCAGTTATTTCTTCGTAGTAATCAACAATGTTTTAGCCATTCATGCGGGGAGAGTCCAACAAAAGGTGTAGGTTGACCATGATAGCCACACATTATTACAGTAGTATTTTTCGTCAACATTCAGTCTAGAAATATGTTTAACGTTTCTAATGAAACGGTACATATTTCATCCCAGATAATAATCCTTTTAATATATTTCTTTCCCATTCGTTCAGGAGTCCATGTATCTCTCTTCCATCCGAAAAAGCTGTGATAAGTATGAGATTTTACACCTCGCTGTTTCATTTCTCTATCGAATATATGAGTCGGCGTTAATACAACCATATCAACACAGTACTTAGTACTGCGATGAAATAATTCAATGACACGTGTCGTCTTTCCTGATCCACCTAGTCTGTGAAGATAAACTGTTTTATGTTTGGTAACAGGATCAAATACCGATGGTGATGATGATACTGTTTCTTGAATATTTTCACAATAAGTATTTTTACACTCGACATCAGCTGTTTCATCATAACCGTGTAGTTGGGTTTTTTTCCATTCTCCATCAATCCCATGATGATTCATTACCGATATTTAGTTGTTTTAGCCAATCAGAATGTTTCTTAACGATATAAAATAAATCCGTCGCTACTCTAACGGTTAATTTAGGGAATCTGATCACCATCGACAATATATTTATTGAAACATACGCGAGCATCGAATATCATAATTGAGTATACTGTGGTGATTCACCTTCACTATAACTCACAGTTGTACCTAATTTAGTTCCATCTGACAAGAAAGCTGTTTCGCGGCTGATAAATGTATTTTTCTTCATTGTATTGGCAATGATAAAATCTAAATCTAATAACTAACCTACAAGAGCTTCGTTTATGATCACGTGAACCACCCTGCGTTAACTTACCAATTATCTTTCTATGGAGATCCTTTGCTAGTTTATTTTCATAGTCAATCTTATCTTCATCCTCAAATGAATCCAAAGATATTTTAGTTTCTTCTGGTAACCAAACTTGTTTTTGTGGACGATACGACATTAATATTTCACTCACGGTCAATAAAGATAAAATCTTTGAATCAAGCGTGTACGGTAATAATACTGTCGGTGCCCACATTTTTTCTGAAAAGTGTTTACCAAACCAAACCAAACATAAAAAATAATATGAAGATTTTCAGCAAACTTAAATTACGTTATTCGAGCAAAACCCGATACATCAAAATCTAGTAGAGGTCCATTTACTGAAACTCGAATCATCATATGTGTTGAATGTCCAAATCTCTTTAAGTACTCAGAACATTCTCCCATTCCAAGAAACCTTCCTGGATAACACGCTGCCATATCAAGTGATATCATATTTTTACAATGGTATCTGGTATTTCGTAATCCACCGTATCCATATTCAACACAACTTAATATCACATCATCGAGAAAATCAGACTTAGTCGGTTTTCACGAATTTTCCTCTCTGGCGTAATGAGCCGCGACTGATGGAATAGTAAAACAATTACTGAGTAATTGATATCGTCGTTGGTTTATTTCAACGCAAAATCTTTAATTTCGTATGAAGAAATACTGTTCGATAAATCTCACCATTAGGTCTTACAAACTGATAAAATCTGCTTTTTTCTTCGATACAAAGAATTCTGTCAGGTCTTTTTGAATCACTATCATATTCAGTCTTGAAACAACCACACAGATACAGGATCACTTTTGCTAATCTTATTAATAAAATCAAATATATATCCTTGATAAAATTTGACTGTTCTATCTCGTGGAAATATTGTTACTGCATTTGTCCAAGGATGTGCGTTATGAGCAATGATATTTATTGGAGCTCCTTTTGATTTATATTCGATTCGTTCAAAACCTCTTCTGCTATTGTTTTTACTGTTATTGGAAATTTTAGTTCCTTTCCGAGTTTAACAACATCTTTGATATATGCTCAGAAAATTTTGACTGATTCAGCCCATTTGTTTATTTTTCTTACGTCGTCGATCTGTTAGTTTATTTCCTCGTATCGCGTTTGTGAAGTGGTCTATTACTCGTTCGGCTACACAATTCAACTTCGAGAATTTCATCGGCATAAGATCATTAACTCTAGGTTTATCATTTATCGATATATTGCATAAATAAATACGCTCGTTCATGATACAGTCTGTCAGTATCAGTCAATATTCCTGGTCTGATTTTTTTTACTGTAACATTTCCAATGCTGCGAATGCGTGGTAAATATGTATTAGGCAATGAATATCGTGTTATTAAATTACTCGAAGACGCAATGAAAAATTCATTACTTTATATACCATTACCAGAGAAAGTTCTTCCTCTTGCTCGTGCGATTAAAAATGTTAAAAATATATTATCTGACGAATGCGAAAAATGAATGTTATTATTAGTCGTACAGTTGTACTAGATACTCTTCTTTTGGAAGATGAATCTTGGAAAGATGAGTCTTTGAAAGATGAATCTTTGAAAGATGAAACTAATTCCTCTTCAGAAGACCAAGAGATTCCGCAATGGACTGTCCATTTTCACATTTAGCTAATTCTGTTTGGAGATTTTTGTGGCATAACTTTTCACACTAAGATTTTTATCTGCAGCACATAATTCTTTATATAAATTTGTTTTATTCTTAATTTTATTTTCTTTCAGCATCAATAGTTTTATTTAACTCCTGATGTTTAACATTGATATTAAATAATTTTGTTAGTTTTTTAGTTTCATTTTTTGCAGTATCAATGGATTTATTTAACTCTTGATGTTTAGCTTTAATATTGGATAATTCTGTTTCAAGTTTTTTATTTTTTTTATATAAATCTGTTTTATTCTTAAATGCATTTCTAGCAGCATTAATATCCTCATTAAGCTTTCGAAATTATGCAGTGATATCCTTATCTTTAGTTGTTCCAGCTCTACCGACGGGAAACCTTTTATTTGTATGTGATCTTTCTTAAAATTGTATACACACAATTTGAACCAATATGGTACATATTAGCAATTTTCGGTGGTGATTCACTTCCACGTAGGTTTATTTTTTTTCATCATCCATAGACAGGTATGTAGGAGCTCGTGGCATATATTTATAGAAAATATAAAAATGGAAAAAATGAATATGGAAAAGTAAAAGTGGAAAAATAAAAATAGAACGGTAAAAATGGAAGGTAAAAATGAAAGGTAAAAGTACAAGGTAAAAGTGGGAAAAATGAAGATAGAACATATTGTTATGTATATTTGATTTAATTTATATCTGATTTAATTGTTTGTAAGTTTTAAAATCTTTCTGTTTTTTAAATTTCATTATATGTCAGAATAATGTAGTTCTGTTTACTACGAACTCGATACTTTTCCAGAAAATAGTTTGACCTTAACTGTTCATTTTAGTAAATACATAAGGCTGACCTGGTTCCCGCCTTAATTCAAATTTAGTAACAGTCACGTCAGCAAGTTCTTTTTTTATTTTTATTGTTGGAGTAATACGAGTGAGATCGAGGATATATTGAATACGTGACCCTAGGCTTGTAAATAGTTTTAGTGAAGTAAACAATTTTTTTAAACATTTTATTCTTAGAGTAAAATGATTGGTTTTTGTCAGGGCCATGCTGAGAGTACGTGATGTAAACATGATCAAGTGACCCTCATACAGGTACACATTATGCGTCTCAAAATTACTGTATAATCATTGTTTTAGAGAAATAATCTCGTTCTGGACTTACAAATGCTTGATGTCAAGTCGTTTCCTTCTGTTTTAGCCAGTTTTCGAGTTATATGTCAATTTTTCTTTAGATTATTTGGATTCTAAAGAATAATTTGATTCTCTGGAATATCTTTCTGCTCATACAGAATTCTTGAACAAAGACATTTCTTACAAATCTTATTCGGATTTTAAACACCGGATTATTTCTTGCGTTTATACAAGGAACTGTAGACAACAACTTTGAACAGGATACAGCATACGTCATCGCCTTCCATCTTGGATTCTTCGTCGGCACTCGAACTTGGATTCATTAGAACATTTTATTTTTAGGACTTCTAAAATTTTATTCGTGGATTATTTTTGGATTTGAGTCTTAAAACCGTAAGTTCTTATTTTTTCATTTTTACAGTATTTTTCCAGGGAAATAAATTATTTGTTTTCAAAGCTTGTTGTTTTCACTCGTTCTTGTGTTGCTGTTTATTCGAGCCTAGACACGTAACAATATTATTTACCTAATTGAGGCTTATATAAAAAAAATATGGAAGATAATTTTCATTTTTCCCTTCAAGTTTTACCGTTGTTTCTATTTTTCCACTTTTAATTTTCCATATTTATTGTAAATATAAAAAATTTTCGAAAAATGAAAATGGAAATGAAAATTTCTAGAAATGAAAATTTCTAGAAATGAAAATTTCTGCAGATCTCAATTGTCAAGATTTCACATATTAAGTTTTCACGTATAAATTTATACTTGATACTTGACGTCGTAAATCAAGCAAGTGTCCTGACTGGTCTGTAAGTTTGAAATGTATTCATGTTGATAACGGATTATGATACCGCAAATAGATCAGATTAATGGGTTCTTGTACGATCAAATATCCAGGAGGTACTTGAGGTGTATTTGTATATAAAATATATCCTTGCTGGGCCTGACTGGAATTTTCAAGATCTACTTTTTAACTGCCGTCAGTTGCATACATACAAAATTGACTGCAATTGTTGATGTTATATTTACAATTCCTGGCGAAATATGACGACCTCCACCGTATGGATCAGTGTTGTGGTTGGGAATAGCTGGAGGTGGTGCTATTTGTTTCCATGCGGCAAAGAATTTGCGAAAGTTTTCATCAATGACATAGTGGACTTATTTTTTAGCCCGTCTGTGGCAAATTCTGGTAGTATAAAATTTGGAAGATCTCCTTTAGTTATTCTATAATGATTGAGAAATAACTGTTTAAGTGTTATCGGTTCAGAGTATCGATTAGTATATGAACCTGAAGGATCAATATTTTTTTCATCACTAGCAAATACTGTTTCAACAGTACTTTTATTGACATACTTGAGGTCTGATGTAACCTGGTTTAGATGTTGTATCGTTTGAATAATATGATGTTTTATATCATCACTATAATACTGAGATAGAGAAGAAAACAGATTTCGTAGATCTATAAGTGATTTAGAATGTTCAGACTTAATACTTTTGAACAAAGTTATATCAATATATTTTTCTTCGATGATTGGCTTTTTTACTTTCATAATCAAAGCTATATACAGTCCTTCCTAATTTAGGAAGCCTCATGCCATCAGACGGAATAAAATAGTCCTCCTCACTATGAGATTTCCGAAGAGAATATGTTCGATATCACTGGACAACAAATTTTTACAAAAGTCATGTTACTGAAATAAAATTAGTCAATTCTTATCAATTTTTATGTGCTGAACACGAATATGATAGTCAAATTGCAAAATTGGCTCTAGTTTTTTTGTAATCTGCAAGAAATTAATGTTTACATAACGAAATGCATTCCAATAGTAAAAGGTCAACTGTAATAGCCTACCTATAAAAAATCAAGTCATTGACTACATCTTAGATTTCTTCGCCTGTCTCTTGTACAGCTGTTCGGGAGCATCTCTGAGGAGTGTCCAGCAGTAGTCAGCCAGCATTGTAGTGGACCATTTTCCCTGGTATCTTTGTTCCATTGTTGCGATATCTTGATGAAAACGTTCGCCGTGTTCATCACTAACAATACCACAGTTGCTAGGAAAGAAATCCAAATGGGAATGAAGGAAGTGAATCTTTAGAGACATATTGCAGCCAAGTTTCTTATACTTCATCAACATGTCTTCTACTAGTTCCTTATAGTTTTCTGCCCTAACATTTCCGAGGAAGTTTGTAGAAACTAGGCGAAAAGCATTCCATGCTTGTTTCGCGTCACCTTCCAGCAAGTTGTTGAACCGGTCATCTTTGAAAAGCTCTCGAATCTGAGGACCCACAAAAACTCCCTCTTTAATCTTTGCTTCGCTGAGTCGAGGAAATTTTTCATGCAGGTATCGGAATGCTGGCAAAGTCCGGTCAATGGCTTTCACGAAGTTCTTCATCAAACCTAGTTTGATGTGAAGGGGTGGTAGCAAGATTTTCTGAGCCTCAACCAGAGCTGGGTGTTGGATATTCTTCTCTCCAATGGCTACATTCTGCCTGTGAGTCCATTCCTTCCTCATGTAGTGCATTTCCCTTGCTCGGCTATCCCACTCGCATAAGAAACACATGTATTTTGTATATCCTTGCTGCAGTCCCATTAAAAGGGCAACTACCTTCAAATCACCACAGAGGTGCCAGCTGTACTTGTTATACTCAATGGAATTCAGTAGCTGCCTTAAGTTATCGTATGTCTCTTTCATGTGGACAGCATACGCTACTGGAATAGATGGAAGAATGTTTCCATTGTGCAAAAGCACAGCCTTGAGACTCAGTTTCGAAGAGTCCACATGGAAGAGTTCGATATGCAGTAATTGTGACATCTTCTTCTAGAAGATTCCATTGTTGGAGTCTTGATCCTAGCAATTCTGCCTTGTTCTTTGATAAGTCCAAATCACGAATCAGGTCATTTAGTTCTTCCTGTGTTATTCTGTGTGGGGTTGATGATGCACCACAGTGAAAATCTGGATCACTGCATGCTGATGGACCAGGAGAAGAACAGGTCGACTCACCTTTGTCTTCGTCAGATGAATCAAGAGAATATTCTGCTGGAGGTTCTGGAATAGGAAGTCCCTCACCATGTGGAACTGGTCTCAATGCAGACGGAATGTTTGGGTAGACTATTCTCGACTTCTTTCGCTTCGTTATTCCGCCGGAAAGAGGAGGAACCAAGCAGAAGTAACAGTCATTTAGGTGGTTGCTTGGCTCTCTCCACACCATTGGGACTGCAAACGGCATTGATGACCTTTTGCAATTCAACCACTGTGAAAGCTGTGTTGTACATGTATCACAGCGTATATGCGGAGCCCAAGGCTTGTCTTGGTCACCAACCTTGCATACGAAGTAAAGATGATATGCCTTCTTCACTTGAGAATTGATACTTTTCTTCTGGTTGGCAAATGTCACTTCCCCACAAATATAGCAAAAATTGTCCGCGGTATTAACACACTTTCGAGGCATTACTGTTCTTTATTGTACGTAAATGGATAAAATAATAAGTTTTATGTAACAGTAGCTTGAACTGTCTCGCACAACGTCTAAAATATTTTAAATGCTGAACCTATCTGATTGGGCTTTATATAGTACACTGCTTACGTCAGCTTCAGCAGCCGCCTGGCATTAGTATAATAGGCCTACACATGTATAGTACACTGCTGACGTCAACTTACTTCAGCAGCCGCATGGCATTAGTATTGCATTGCATCAGAAAATGATGCAATCAACTGTGGATGATGTGAGCATGATGGTATTATGCAATGTTACATCATTATTCCGGATGTTGCTGCAGTCCTACTGGAGAAATTTACACAGTGAAACATAGAAAATGAGGTATATGAATATCTTCAAAACGAGAGCCAATACAAATTTTTCACGGTTATATTCGTGTTCGGCACACCAAAATACTACAGATTAGGGCCTTTTCAAGTCAGTAATGATTTCACTGTTGACCAGTGTATTCTGGAAGTTTGATAAATATTTTTTTAATCCGATGAGAATTCATCGCGTTGTGGCTTTAACGGTCCTTGATAAACAGGTGAAACATCAGGTCATCCTATATATATAAAATCTGGCGAGCTTATTTCTATTAATGCTGATAATGTTGGTTCGTGAACAGTGATAGCAATTTTGGATTCTAATTCTGCGCTGAAATTCATCGTTGATTTGTTCAATCTGATACTTACTGTGGCTAAGCTGACAACTTACTAATCGGGAGTTCCATCAGGTTTATTTTTATACGCAAATAGAAGTGAATTATTTGCTGGCAATCCACCAAATGATTTTGATCCAATATTTGGCCAACTACAATATACTCGTAATTATGCTAGTGCTATTTCTTTCGCTGGAATTGCAGTTGGAAAACTAACACTAAAGTAAGGATTAGTTGAACGTTTTGATATAATAGTGGTTTTGCTGGTGTTATATCAGCGACGATCTGTTGCAGTAATTCATTTGATGTTGAGATTATTATTATTATTATTATTATTATTATTATTATTATTATTATTATTTTCTAAACACCGATTTTCTTAAATGTACGTAGATTCTGATAGAGTCGTTCTCTCGTTATAAATTTTAATCATTTATGTGAAATCAGTATCTTATATTATTCTATCGCTAAGGGCCGATGATATCAACGAAGATAATTTGGATTATGCTAGTGTGGATGTTTGTAGTTTTATTGTATATTCATGTAATTTTGTATTTGTGCATGTGGATATTTTTTTGCGATGATATTAAGAATACAGGCAAGTGTTGTTGCAGCTGAAACACAAATTGTCATAATTACTGGCGATGTCATTGTTAATGTTAATAGCAATACGCCGGTTCCAGCGATAACAGGGGACACCGAATACACAATTATATCAACAACAACTACTTGTATAATCGTACACGACTTTATGAGGTGTTGTTGTTGATGATGACACAGAGTACAGCAATTACTTCACGGCCACATATTGGCGGATCGGTTGTTGTCTGTGTTGGTAACGTTGAATACAAGACGGAAGTGTTTTGAAGGTTAGTGCTGTGCACTCTGCCGACACATTTTAACAATTCCTTTGGTGGCGCCAACCCATACTAATAGAAATAAAGAATTCCACGTGGATCAATCGCGCATGTAACCCAATGAGTACCTGGACCAGAACTTTTATCGAGATTATTGATACAAGTTTCAACATGGTTTGGTTGTTCTGGTAGTTGGTCAGGCATAAAATCACCTCTGAAATTTGTTATATTTAAAAATTTTAACAGCATCAATTAAATCAAAATTGGACATTGGATGATATTTTAGGTCAAACGAAGTGTTCCTGGCAGTCATAAACCGCTTCCTGGTAATCTTAGTCTTTATTCCATGACGTGTTACTTTTTTAACGTCATTTCAGCAGCAGTTCCAACAGCACAAAGTGCAACTGTTTTGTAACAGCTAATAACGCTGGTATAGCTTCAACAAGTGGAAATATACCATCCGTCTTGACTGCGTCTTTACTGGCATCCGCAGAAAGGTTAAGCCTAACGCCGGTCTCTGATTGTTTGGCTTCATTGAAGTGTCTAAGATGATCTTCTATCAGTGAAAGTTTATTCGCACCACGTTCGATTCTTTTAGTGATATTTTTATTCCACATTTACTTGCTAATTTTGATTGTAGCTTTTTAATCTGACCTGGAGTCAAACTAAAACTAAAATAATGATATGATTTTATAGTATCATGAGCGATTTAGTTACATATTTACATGTCTTCCACTGGGGTATCAATGACTCTCATTCGTACACCTGCAAGTAACATTGTTTTGTCGCTGAGTATAGCAACGATTGCTCTGTAATTATCAATAGCTCCTCTTGACACACGAGCTCGAAAATGTATATGTCGCGGTGCAGAGACACATTGCTGCGATGCTATATGCCATCCACAATGAAAGTTTTGTTAATATTACTTTACCAGCATCACTGACAGGGCGCCAGATTGCATCATCGTCAGTAGCCTTTCTTATAAGCACAACTGTATGTTTGGCTCCGAAAATTACTTTTCTGACTTTTTTGCAAAATCCAAAGATGTGGGACAGTGGAATTGCGCATGAAAATCTTCTACGACCACCTTTCAGCATTGATCGACGCGTTGCATTTGCTAAGTTGAATTCTGGATTAGCACCATGAACCGCCGGCCATATATCAGCATCAGCGGCGTCAGCGAAGTTCTTGGCCGTCTTATACTATACGGTCCGTTTGTCAGGGTAGTCATAAGTGTCTTTGGTAAACATCACTGACGGACCAGTTGATCTTGAATAATCTTCAGAATATCTTGCTACACCTAATAGCGTCGTGGCAACGTCAACGTCTTTCTGAACTGACTCAATATTTTGTCCGTCGATAATATACATAGAACTGTTGAACAACGCCATAATACCATTATTAACAAAACTAATTCTAACATCAGCTCCATGTTCAGTATCACCTGCTTTTAAAATTTCACCTTCTACTTCAACGAATGCTTCAGCGGGTAAGAAATATCTGCTTGTATCCTGAACTTGAAGTTCGATTCATCCACGGTGATTTGGCTGTCGTGCTTCATAAGAATAATACTGATAATCGCGCACAGATTCATCTTTGAGAACTGGCGCATCCATGTCAAATGCGGGATCAGATACACGTTTAAACATCTTTATTATAATTGTTATCGTCTAACACGGTGACCACTTCGGGAAATTCGACTTCCTGATATCAGATTAGCTGTTATATTTTTTTCTTTTCTCCGGCCAACTCTGCTAGTTTTTTTTTTATTTGCATCATGATTTATTATTTTACTGACATTTACAGGCATAAGCTCGGTACTTGGAATTGTAATTTTCTGCGGTCTGACTGATTGCGGTCTGCGTATTAATCGTGATAGTTTGTCCTTGATTGCTGAATGTGCTTTACTAGCAACATCACCAACAGCACCAATATTTTTATCACGAACAACGTCAATAGCTTTCATTGATAATTGTTTTGCAATTGGTATTGCTTTTGGGGCTATCCTTTTGAATAGACCCTTAGCAATATCAGAAAGTCCATCACCGTAAATCGCTTTGTATGTTGGTAATCGTGAATTTATCACCCAAACCATGATCGGTCCTCGTTGAGCATTATGTATGATCGTTTTATCTTAGTTATTATATCTAACTGCATCAATCACTGTAATAATCATTAACGATTTCATCGATGAGAGATCGATAAACATTAATATCCTTGATACCACCTGTAAAAGATCGTTGACAAATAGCAGTTGCTTTCATTAGTTATAACTGATGAATTATTACCGGCTCGTTTTCCACCAATCAGAATTTCTAATCGTTCAACATCGGCAAGAACGTTGCTGGGACAAAGTTTGTCAAGGCCACTCAGTTTTTTTCACTTGTTGTAGATTTTCAATTTCTTTCTTAACACGTTTTTGTTTTTCGCTACTTTGATATTTCTTTTATACGTTTTTTGTTTTACTGGTTCTTGTAGTTTATATAATTCCTCTTCTGTTTTATAGATTTTGTCAGCAAGACCATTTCCAGTGAAACTAGGTCCAGGATCTGTATCATAAAATTTTTCTTCAGTAGGAAATAATACCGATTCAAAGTCTGAGTTTAATTTTTGTTCTACTGTCTGCTTAAATTTAAAAAAAAATAATCTCTCCATTTGATAGACTCAAGATTATTAGCGACGATATCTGCAACTTCAATCCAATTTTGACGATTAAAAGATTTAACATATTTGGGTTTCACATATTTATCTATTTCTTGTATCCATATGCGGCAATATTTATTATTTGTTCCGGATCCTTAATAGCTGCAATACCCTCAAGCTAGTTTTTCATAAAACTAAGCTGAGAAGGTTGTGGCTGTGGTGATCGTGGTTGAGGAGGTTGTGATGGTTGTTTTTGCTGTTGTTCTAACTGTGCCTGATAGTTATTTATCCCATTGATATATTCAATATATCTTGGATCATCATTCGTGCCTAACTCCGTAATGTATGCAAAATATTTTTTCTACCAGTTTTCACGACTTATAACCTGTTTAGCATAATTAGATTTTAAAAATGTATGTCTTATTGTAAAACTTAACAAACCCATCGCAGACAAATCATTCACGTTTTTAACATTTTTCTTAAATTTAATACTTTCTTCGTTAAATTTATGAATCATTCCAATTTTTTTATTTTCTTTGCCCTGGTTTGCTTCTGATATATAAGCTACCTGTTCAAGTATTTGTGTTTGTGATTGAGCAGCAGCTATTTCACCTGGAAGTTCTTATATAATCTTATTTGTTTGTTTAGTTCTTTCTGCTATTTTTTCCAGTTGCTTTAGCTGTTTGCTCTAACGTGCGAAGAAGACCTTTCGTAGCCTCTGTGACAGAGTTAAATAATTGTTCTGCACCTTCTGCAAATGCCACATGAGACTCTTGCCGAGCTTGTAATTGCTGCTTGACAGCATCACGGACTGGAAGATATTTATTAATTGTATCTAATTGGTCTCGAGCTAATCTAGTTGTGTAAGATTCCCTGGCAGGTATAAAAGCACACATTATTTATAAAATTGATGATTTAATTACCCCACACTGATTTATAACAATAAATTTGCATGATCCTCAATCACTATATCGTATAGGTTTTGATAAGAAATTTGGATTAAAAAGCAGTAGCAGGGAGGACGCGACCTCAAGTAAGTGTCCGACAGGTAAACACGACCGAAAACAAAATTATAATAGCGATAAATGCAGTGGGTTTGGCGTCAATATTTTTTATTTCGATGAGAGGTCTATTTTTAAAAAAAGACACTTAGAAAATTATTTTTTCACCACTTTTTTATAAGGTTTATTTTCAAGATTGGACACTTTCCCAAACTGGTCTGTTCGCCCTTTCTGATGGTATAATTATATGCGTCTAAAAAGGTACCGATTTTGAACCTAAGAAAAACAGGTTTTAATCATTGCTTTGATTACTGTTTATACACATTGCTGGTTAATATTCTTATATATTTTTGTATTCTTTGGTTTAGGTTCATTCTGAAGTGATAAGATGCTGTCGTAAAAGAAAAAACAGATTACAGTACAAATCTACGATGCTGACGTCAATAAGGCATGGCGGCCAAGCCTCTCGCTCTTCTACAGATGCCGCGAGAACTAATTCTCAATCTCACTCGGCTGGCATTGGTTCCGAAAAAACTCCAAGAACGTTCTTCAGTGGTAGAAATATTACTTCGACAAAAGACACAGGTTACACCAACGAAGACATGACAATTTAGTTTTTCTAACAGTCGTGTAAACTAAACAAACATAGCTTAAACAACTGAAAAGCCGAGCTTACCATTAAAAAAAACAAGATTCTTCAACGCGTTGAGCAGTCGATATCACGAGGATTCAACTTTATGTAAATTGGATAATACGATTTACTAACGTCAGCCTACTGAGAAACAATGTAAAGCTGCCGGTAGTGGAAGCGTAAATCAGCATTGCCAATCGCATCTGGAGGACTGGCGATGAAGTGAACAGGGGCATTATTGATCAGTTCATGTCAGGGAGAAAACAGCAGTACGCAATTCTTAAAAGGACAAAATTTTAAGGGAATCCAAAAGACGTTACAAGGCGAACATCTGAATTCGTGGAGAAAGTTAAGGCGCTGGAATGAGAAGAGATGGTTTGAATCTTTGATGATAGAATATTGGATAAATAAAGAACAATGAAATGTTTAGAGTAAAATCACACTGGACCTTTAGTTGTTCAATCACTATTCACACTGGACCTTTAGTTGTTCAATCACTTAAACCAATATTTATTTCAAAACTGATACCGCTTACCATAATTGTC
Source organism: Sinohyriopsis cumingii (assembly GCA_028554795.2). NCBI lineage: Eukaryota > Metazoa > Mollusca > Bivalvia > Unionida > Unionidae > Sinohyriopsis > Sinohyriopsis cumingii. The sequence continues at coordinate 95,578,192 of CM068840.1, read as the reverse complement.
CATGATGTCATTAACGTTATTTAATAATGCTAAATAACACAATTGCATAACAAGCAAAAATTAGTGCAAAACTCGGGGCGATTTAAAATTGCCAAATATTCACCTTTCTCAAGCTTTTGCTTCCTTTGATTCATCTTTTTATCTAAATTATCTCTCTCTCTCTTTCTCTCTCTCCAAAAACATGTGTGGACAAGAAGATGTGATTTGGATTTTTAACGTGGCTTTAACAATTGTTCAGTCATATCGCCACGATGCTTGCAGTGTGGCAGTTTATAGTGATGTCTAGCGCTGGGGCATCATGCCGCATCTCTGAGTGTTGGCTTTGAAACTACAATAATGCTGCTCTCTGTCATAGAGATTTAGACTGTTGATATTATATTCGTTGTATGAGGAGAATCTAAGTGATGATAAGTAGATAAAAATCTAAAACACATGGTAAATAGGTATAGTTCCAACCAGGAACGACCTTAGCAAAAGCGGGACCCAATTTGGATCATTTTGGCGGTGTCCACTGAATTCACGCGATGGGCCCACTGTGAACACTTCATTTGGGAATAAACTTATAAACATGTTTCATATGATATTGAACTTAAAATTTTCTTCCATCACTTTAAAAATGCTTTCTCTCTATAGATATAATTTTTTTTTACAAATTACTAAGGCGCGGAGCCCCTGTGAGGGCGGATTGGTCCAATGCCAGTCCTGGTTCCAACCGCCGGGATAATTACGCCCACCTTCAAAAACGTAATTTAATTGTAGAAGAAATAAATATCCGATGCATTTAAGGATTGACAGTTTACTTTTTACGTTCATTGAACTTTGAACCGAAATATCGCTAGGCAAACTGCATTGTACCATGATTCCAAAATACGTAAACGTGTAAACGTCATGTTGGCGTTCAGTACAGACTATATCTTTACTGGGTGTCATTTGTTAGAATTTGATTACACATGCCTTTAGGTGGCAATTATTCACTTTATTTCGATCAATACATCCATATTTCTTGGAATGTCTATATATATATATATATATATATATATATATATATATATATATATATATATATATATATATATATATACTTCGAGAAATAATTACGGCAAAATCAATGTTAAACTACATGGAATATTTGGACGAGGTCAAGCTAAAAGTGTGATTCAGTACAAACCTGATTGGATGTTACGTGATGTGATGTCACAATGAATGCTGTACGTGCTGAACAATTCGTACTACCTTGTTATTTGTTATAATTATACACAACGTCCTCTTTTTCTCACCCAGTAGAGTACCTGGTCACCACTGTACAACTCAACAGGGATCAATAATTTGTGTCTCGAATTTCTGGTGACAGTTAAAGTCCAGATCATTCAAAAATCAGGACTGAATAGACTTGTATTAAACTTTAATAGTATTAAATTTAGAACAATAATTAATATTTAATTTTAAATGGATTAAATACGCATTCGTTCCCTATTTGCCATACACATTAAATTTGCACAAAGTTTGTTTTCGAGTCATACTTCAGTGAACGTGAAAGAAAAATCTGGCCGAGCCTTGTAATCAAATTTTAATTCCTAGTAACGGCCAAACAAGGATAAGTCTTCGTAATAATGTCTTAAAAGGCCATTCTAACCTTGTCTAACTGTACACGAATTGTAATTAATATCCATAATTTACTTACAGCCAATCAGAATATGGCAACAAGTTGCCTGAAAACATGGCACAAAGTTACTCTCGGGCATTGAGCCATTACATGAGTAGAATCCATTTGACTCTCTAATCCATATACACAAGCAAAATCAAGAAATATAAACACGCATCACATGTTACAGAAATTAATTTTTGATTAATTATTTTACCCTTTTTTCCCCGATGTTGAATTTTGGGAGTAATGCATATTCGAATTGAAACATTGGCTATTGAAGAAAAAATGTATTATTCATTAGCTTTCCTTGTATAGTCGACAGTTAGTATCTCATTTTGTTCCAGAAGAGATATTAAATTATTTCGATATTTATGGTTGTAAGATATGGTGTTGTAATCATCATAATTGTACATTGCGGTTTGTTTTGTGAAGTAGAATATGTCATTTATAAAGATAATAAATGTGAATGATCCTAGCATTGATCCTTGTGGTATCCCAGTTACTGTAATAGAACCCCAGCTTGACGCTTATTTGTGGTATCCCAGTTATTGTAATAGAACCCCAGCTTGACGCTTATTTGTGGTATCCCAGTTACTGTAATAGAACCCCAGCTTGACGCTTATTTTCGGTTATACAAATAGCTTTCAATTCCAGTCCTCCACCAGTTTCAGTAGAGCGGCTTAACATCCATACCTTTTTCTAAAAACAGATAGATTATTATGAAAGATGTTATCAAAACGTCGTTGGATGTAATTACATAGAATGTTTTTGAAAATTTTAGAAGTGCAAGGTAAAATGCTAAACTGACATATAGTTGCCCTTATCCACAGGATTAGATTCTTTGGTAAATTAGGGTTATCTGTGCTTCTTTAAGATAATTTGTAAATTTGCATTTATCAATACAAGTATTAAAAGGTTTTCCAATATCTTAACATAAATCTGGTGCACATAATTTGATAATTTTAGGATGTATCAATGCCTTTCATAATTTTGAAAACTTGTTCCACCACTACATGTTGCAGTCTTAATGCTGGTAATTATTCAGGTAATTGATTGTCATGAATAGCTTCAGAGGCGGCGTTAGGAGTACGCGGGGGCTAGCTAGGGCCGACCATGACCGCGCGGGGCTAGCTAGGGCCGACCATGACCGCGCGGGACCAGAGTATCGGTATATCGATTGGTATGCTACTGCAAACACTGATTATGTCTAGACGAGATCAACTTTCGTGATTTGGCGCACGAATTTAGTTTTTTCATTATTCATTTTTAAAAAATCCTGTTTGTGGACAACGTTTTTTTAAATCGAAATAATAACATAACGACAATGCCTTTGGCCTAATAAATTGATTATTATTGTCATTTTTCAAAATACATGAAGACACGAATTAAGAACGATAATTTGCTTAATTGCAAGTGTACTCTGCGTGCATTACGTACAGCCTGTATCAGCGTTTCCAATTTACCGGAGAATATAGCCTGACAAACTCATAAGGACGACCTTAGGCCTGAAGCGCGAGACCCCTCAAGAGCGGGGCCTGGGGCGGTCGCCCAACTTGCCATCCCCAAACGCCGTTCATGAAAAGCTTGTATGCTAGACTGAATAGAATGGTTATCTATGAGTTTTTTTTTGTCCCATTGGTATTTTTGCAACGTTAATGTGGTATTCATTGAACGTTTTTAAAGACCTGAGAGTAGTCAGTAATCAGGTCATTACCCTCTATGCTACAGTCTAAACGTTTATTTTAGGTTCATCAAAAAGGTTTGATGATAGGAATAGACGTTGGGCCACCACTGCATTTTCGAAAGAAGTAAATTTTAATAGCTTGTCTTCTGTAGTTGGCTAAATAATTATGTAAGTTTCCCAGCTAAATAATTATGTAAGTTTCCCAGAATCTTTTAGTCTAATATATATTTTAAATTTGCTATGTGCCATACGCCTATTTTCCATGGTCTTTCTAAGTTCAACTGCCCATGAGTTGGTGCTCGTGTGTGTGTCTGTGTGTATTGGGGGGGGGGGGGGGCTTCTTGGAAATACGTTTGCTTTTTTCTCAAGCAGGGGCAATTTCAACCAGTCATGCTGTGAGATATGTAAAACATGTCATAAAGCATTATTATTTTGATGTATTTATATACTTATTCGGCTGTATTTAGTTATGTGCGTGTATCATTCAATTGAGCATTTGATCGATCAATCAACTTTGATCAGTGGATCAATAATCGACAATTGAATTTATTGTTCCACAGAAAAACATGAAGTAACTGCAGTCTTGATCAAATATCAGATTATCCACACATTTTAGAATTTCCGGTTCATGATCCTGTAATTAAAACTTCCATCCATCCATTAATTGACACACGGTATTCATATGTCAATATATATATATATATATATATATATATATATATATATATATATATATATATATATATATATATATATATATATTTGAATAAATATTTTCATATGTTCTAGCTCACCCACATGTGACTCCCTACTATTTTCAACATCTTTCAAAAAGCAGTGATCATTGAGTGATTACTACTTTTACCATCTATAACAAAAATAGCCCGCCAAAATGTTACCATCCATGCTTTATATTTTTCCTAAAACTGTAACTCACCATGCTGTGATTTCTCCACACCCCACCACCATTCTTAACTTGTTTTTTTTAATAAAAGTATTAGTCTTTAAAATACACGTACATGTTTTCAACCATTGTCAGAAACACGATGTTTCAAAAATGGAAGAGATTATTGTTTACTATGTTATGTTGAGCCCAGAAGTCACAAACAAGTCACCCATTAATCAGTAATGCAACAATCAACCCATGAATATCGCTTAAATATTTAAATCTAAACATCCACGACAGCTATATAGATTTTAAAACAATTAAGATGTTAAAAACATTACTAAGATATATTGAAAATAATGAGGTATGGAGTCACACTAAAGTCAAGTATTACTTAAGTAATTCACATGATTGATTAAATTCACTTCAATATCAAAGCATAAGAGACCAAAGCAAAACAGGTCGCAAGTTCTAAACAAAGTTTGTAACTTCTTACCAAAAGAAACTTGCAGTGAAATTAAAACTTACTAATTTACAAAGAAGCCTATGGACCAAAGATGAAACAGAAATCACCTGTTAATTTACAGAATTCAACTAATCACTGCAGCTCATTTTTGAAATCAAAACAAACTTGCATAAATGACATAAAGACCTAAAATACTTTTAATTCCTTCCTTTTATTTTAGCTATTTATATCGTCATAAAAGTTATGCAGACTAGCCCAAACCACAAATACGACTCCGATGTATTGTGTTGGGTTATACAATTAGTTTTTTCAATTAGTTTTATCGATTTCTGATTAATGTTTTAGGTGTTCATTGTTTCCATGATGATGAGACTGTCGGAAAATGGGGCATCGATGGTGTATAATAAAGGAATGTTGGAATGTCTGGTGTCTAAAAGTGTATGTCACATTGTCATATTACTGGGCTACGTGGAACTGCAAGAGGTCATATTCTTTTATAATTACATCCCTCAAGACTTAGTATCGCAATTAGGTGTGGACATTTGTGATTTTAAAAACACCCACCCCCGAGGCCATTCAAGGTTGCGAGTAAGTGCAAAACTAGCAGTATAAATTCCTTTATATTTCTCAGCTACTAAAGGATTTAGCACGTTTTAAGCACCTAGTCCAAGACTGGCCTTTTGCATTTTTTTTTAATGTATATAATTAATCAACTGGAAGAAAAACTCGTACATTTTAACCAACTTTGGTCAATTCGATTAAATAATATTACGAATTCGACTTCCGTTTTCTTTTAAAAAGAACAACAGAAATAGCAAATGGATTTGAAAAAAATATAAACATTCAATACAGAAAATGACCATTTTTCATGCCATTCATTCAGTATTTTAATACTGAAAATTTTACAATGGAGACTCACATTGTGAGAAGAGATTGTTTGAACCATTTACCTAAAGGTAAATTTCCTCTGCGTTTTAAATCAATGTTACTAATATTTTCACTAAAGTTATTTTCTAAATCATCCAAATGCCGACTAGTTGTACTCGTCTTGCGTTCATAAGATTGCATTATTTTTTTTATTTTTTAGCTACAGCATTTAATCTATTCTCTATTTGTTTGTTGCACATTTTAACATTTGACATTAATTTTTAATCAATAGCATTTACATATCCTCGTAATTATTTTCCATCTTGTGAACGAAATAATGTTCAGACGTTTACCTTTGCGAGTTTCTCTTTCTGCATCTGTATACGTTATTACATTCTCTTTCCAAATCTGTATTTACCTTGCTAAAATTGTAATGTAATTATCTTGCATCACAAAATGCTTCCATTTCTATGTCATCTGGATTGCAAACATACAATGTTTGCCTTTGCTGAACTATTAGTATAACTAGAGTAAGCGTTTTCTGTGCTCTTCGCTTACATTCATAATGTGGTTTCCATACATTTCTTTCACTAGTCCAACCTAACGACTAAGAAAATAACTTGCACTTCCACTTGTACTACAGAGTCAGGAGACAACCTAATATGGAGTTGACCTATTTTTCAACCTATTTTCTGGTATTAAACCTATTTTTACTGAAATATTCATTTACGCCATAATAAATTTATATTGATCATCTATATACCTGAGTCATGTTAAATACAATCTTCACATAAATCATTTACATTCCTTTAAAATGAAAAAGACATTTTGATAAATTTCATGACAATTTCTGTTAATGTGTCATTCAATATACAAATTAAACCATTTCATCCATTTCTATTGATATATTTCTATTTTCATACAAGAAACAACTGTTGAATATTGGAAACTGCAAAATGTATAATTTGTCCAGTAACTTCAAACTTGAAACTAGATACGAGTACAAATTTCCACCAAGAATACATTTTGACATATTGTGTAGCTATTATTGGTAAACATATTGTATGTATAGTTAGTTTGTATTGTTTGATAACTTTTCTCAGTGATTATATGTTACGTATATCTGTATCTTGTACTTCACTTTGTCCAAAATTAAGTTAATTATGTACCTGACCAGTGATATTTTATTTGTAAACAAGAAACTACATAGCTAATATTTCTCTAAGATTGTAGATTAAATATTGAGATCATTATTAATGGTAAACATATTTATGTGCCATCCATTTAGTACGTACGCAAAAATCTGGCAAAGCTTGACCCCTCTCCACTTCCTGTACACATGCGTACTTTTCTTTTACACACCCGCCTACGTACATAAAATGAAGCACCCCAACCCCAATTCTATAGAACAGCCAATATTTAATCCACGCAGAAACCATAAAGGAATAATAATATTAACGTGTTTAATAAAACAGCTAGTCCACCGACATTGAATGTCTGGCTGCATCAAAGAAATAAGCTGCGTAACTTTAAACAGTTTGTCTAGTGTCTGCTAAAATTCAAACACCGACTGAACCCAGTCGAACAGGTTTCGTATTAGACAATTTATTATCGAGGTTTCACCCCACCCCAGTTTTCTATGCGTACGTATCAGTAGATCACCCATACGCAAGCGTATGCATTTGGGTTACCCCCTCCCCCTCCATGCGTACGTACTAAATGGACGGCCCCTTCCTTGAAGCCGAGTCTAGGAATTAACGTTTTCCACTTGGAATTACTAAACTTGTTGACGAATTTGACTGTTCTATAGAAGATACTGCTCTACATCCTGACTCTTTGACGTCTTAGTTTTTAATATAACACCGTTTACTTGAATAATTACTAATTTACTAACATCTGTAGCAGAATCAGTCTTATTTTGGTGTCCAGTTTTCAAATTTGATTGGATTTATTTATTCAAATTCTTATTCACTGGAATTCAAAGTGCTCAATAATATTCTTGGATTCAAATATTACAGTTAAATCAGACAAGGTCATTTTGGATTATATTATTGTGATACGTCAAAAGACTTCTAGCACATCACCACGCTCCAGGCCATCTGCATATTAGCATGTTCAATATCGGAATTTATTTGAAATACCGCTAGAATTCAATTGGAACTTTATACATTTGGACTTGTGATAGAACTTTTAGGACCATTTGGGATTTAGTTCAGAATTGTGTAAATTCCTTTTTAAATTTTGACTTTGTATTCATGGAAAATAAATTCTTCGTTGAATTTTACAAAACATTTTGGGTTTCGCTCTTTTCTGTTACTTTTTTTAAGACCATAGAGTCGTAACAACATGTTGCCATTTTGTTGCTGTTGACTGGAGTAGAAGAATCAATACGTCTAAAGAAAATGAACTACAGTTGTCCACCGTGTTTATTTTTATTTCAGCAGTAACATATGTTAAATCTGCCGAATAACAAGTAAATTACCATTTAAAAAAAATACACAATGTATTACGTAAAAACACCACCCCCTAGTTTTAGCACATCAAGGATAACTCGAACTCGATGAAACAAGTATGTATCCCATTATTGTTTCTTATCGAAAAGGCCAAAATATAGGCTTCTAGATGCTGAAAAATAAAAAAATATCGTTAGTGAAATTGATCAAGTAAAGTTCCATATCTCGCTCATATTGTCATTCAATATGGCGGTAGTGTGGAAATTCGGAGTCGTCGTTATAGCATTAGCAAAACTGAAAAAGTAATCATAATTTTTCAAAAATGTCAATGAATTATTTTCTACTCGATAGCACGTTATGCTACAAAATATCATTAACGAATGAGGCTGGTCTTGGGAGCTCAAAATAACTTATTAGTTGCAAACATGTAGGTGCAACCATATAGTAGAACCCACAGAGATCTTAATGATGTTTAAGAGGGTTGCTCTATTACCCTTAGTCGTAGAAACCCAGCAATATTTTTTTCTTCTAAGCGAAATAAATCTGCAACTGCAATTGACAAAAAGTTTTCCATTCGGTTTAGTAAACCTTGGAAATCGATTGCCTTTTGTCCTGAGCGATGTATCTGGCAACTTTTTCCGAAGACTAATCTTTACGGATAGATTGTTCGATACGAACCGCGGATAAAGTTGGGGGACTTGGAGAGTTCTGTTCATAGCAATTCTCTGAGATCATCGATGAGATTTTTTTAACAAAGATCTCTGGAGCCATAGGGGACGTGACACGATAATTGTGACTGGAACATCGTGGCTCTATGTGGAACCCGAGGGATTATTCTGAAAGGTTGGAATATGTAGGCGTGCAGGCGATCCCACCTTAGACTAAAGGCATCCACCGCCAACGTACTATAATCGACTACTGAAGAGACAAAAACTGTGAAAATGTCTAATATTGGCCTTCATAACAGATGAAAATGTGATTCTGCTGCCGACTGGTTTAGAGGAAAGTAGAGACCGTTCCACGAGGATTGCTCACCCTTGTCTGCACAAGCTGTCCGTGAGAACATTACTCTTGCCCGGAATGTGGCGGACTCTGAATTTAATCTCCTCCAAAGCTGTCCAATGAAGGAGGTTCCAAACTTCCAGGCAGAGAGAAGAGCTTAAGTACGCATTTTGGGTCTGAGGTACATAATGGCTTTTCTTTTCTAGACCATAGGCCGTTTAAGGCTGCTCTCATTGGCACTAGGTGAGCTCCCAGTCTGAACCTTAGGCGCTGGTGCTAGGGAAGTAGTGAGCTTCTGGTAGGTGAATCGAAACTCCAGTTCTGCTTTTCCACCATCTCTGAAGGATTTATTGGGGCCTTCTAGCGGAAAGGGGGTCCTTGCGAGATTTTTAATTGCAAGAAGCAAGAACTGGAGGCGTTGTATGGGAGTCCTTCATAGGGAAACTAAGTCCGCTGCCACGTTCACAGTCTCCATAAGAAACAGACAAAGACGATCGGACAACAATGCTTTCTAGTCCAGTCTTGCCAAAACGACAAGTACATGTTAGATTCTCTCAGGAAGGGCAAGTACTGTTCCTTGACAGGTGAGAACAAATCCCCAGGTAAAACAAGTTCTGTGAAGATCGGATTTCCCCCGATTGGGGATTAGGCATAGTCGAATCACCATCTCCGAACACACAAATCACTCAGCCTGAGACGGATTTCGATTTTGATTGTCTGCCTGATTAAATCACTTAGGATGGAAGCGATGAGCTTTCCAGAATGAATACGTTTCTTCGCTGGTTTAACCAGTTCTGGTGGTGCTGAACTCTTAAATCTTGAGAGGTCACTGTACGTATTAGTCTGCCAAATAGTGTCCCTTATTATATGAAGCTCTGAAGAGAGCGCCTATGTCCTGGCCACGGCCTCGATCAGTTTCTGCAATGCAACTGGATACAAAGATTTTTAATGTCTCAAGAGTCTTGATGGTGAAACGGGTCCATGTCCCTACCAAACTCACCAGCGAATCCAAAGTGAAGGAATGCTTTAGAGGCCAAGTGGGCTAATGAATCCTGTAGCTATTGGCTGAGGCAGGGACAGAAGCGCAGAAGTGTGTACAGACTACTGTTATGTATATCTAATTTAATTTATATTTAATTTTATTGTTTGTTTGTCAGCTTTAATTTTTTGTTATTATATTATGTGCTATTTAAATATAATCCTTTTTATGTGATTTGGAATTTTTTCAGAAAATAGTTTAACCTTGACTGTTCATTTGCAAATATAAAACTGACCTAGTTCCCGACATTAATTCAAAATTAGCAACAGTCACTTGAACAAGTTCTTTTTTTAAATATATTTTTATTGTGGGAATCATAAGGGTGAGATCAAGGCCGATATTGGATACGTTACCCTCGACTTGTAAATAGTTTATTTTTTTTAAAAGTAAACAACTCTTTTTATTTTATTCTTGGAGTAAAATGATTGGTTTTTGTCAGGGCCACGTTGAGAGTACGTGATGTAAACATGATTACGTGACCCTCATCCGGGCATCTGTTTTGCGCAGTACTCGGGTTTTAAACCATTGTTTTCGAGAAATAATCTCAGTCTGGCTTAAAACACTTGATGTCAAGTGGTTTCCTTCTGTTGTGTGAGTTTGGAGTTATTTTAATGTTTATTCGAATTATTTTGATTCAAAAGGATGAATTCTTTTTTTCTTCTGGAAATACACGTGTGCTCATACAGAATTCTTGGAGAAAAACATTTCATTAAATTTTATTGGGAAATTCACACTGGATTATTTGTTGTGAAAAACAGAACTGCAGACATTCCAACACCACAATGGATACAATATATGTCATCGCCTTCCATCTTGGATTCTTTGTCGGGACTCAAACTTGAATTCATTAGAACATTTTATTATTAGGACTTCTAAAATTTATTCATGGATTATTCTTGGATTATTTTTGGATTGGATTCTTAAAACCACGAGTTCTTAATTTTTTTTCATTTTTACAGTATTTTTCCAGGGAAATAAATTATTTGTTAAATCTTTCAAAGCTTGTTGTTTTCACTTTCTTGTGTTACAGCTTATTTGAGCCTAAACAGGTAACACGAGAACCACAGACCACTCATTCTGCTGTCTGGCCCCTTCTTGACCTGCAGGTCCCAAAGGCATGAGACCAAATTTAAGTAGGCAATAAACCTCATTCATGGCCTTATCAAAATCCAAATTTATACCTCTTCCATCATCTGACCTGGTTGGTAAGGCAAAGAAGACAAACCAAACTGATGAGAACAAAACCAGTGCAACAGATATCCCAGGAACTCATGTGCATCTAAAACAATTGACAGTTCCCTGTCCTGTCTTTGTTCCCAAAGTAAGAGAGGACTATATTGTCTCACCTCCCTTCTTGAAGAAGGTGACTTCTTGACCAGAGGTTTGTCTTCTTGCTCTGCTCATGAAAGGCTTTGTCCCATGGACCTCTCCTCCTGCAGAAAGGGACTGGTGACTCCCTCTAGCACAAAAAGCCAGAAGACACCTACATTAATGAATTGATGAGCACCAAAGAAACACGCACATGATGCACCAAGTTCATGGAAAAGAAGATTTTCCAACTGTTACAAGACCAGGATCATGTTTTCTATTCTAAACTTCCAACTGAGGGTGAAATAATGTTCTTGGACTGGGAAACAGTGCTAGGGAAAGCTATAGCATATGCAATAATTGCATAAACTATATTGCTGTTATTAAACAGTATGCTCATATTACCTCTTTATTGGGTTTTCATATAATCATCATCAATGTAATATGCCTTAATGTATTCAAAGGAGAAGAGTCAATTACATGTCATGCCAGTGCCCAATAGAATTTCCATAAGAAGCACAAACTGGTTTAATATTCACAAGTCTTTTGAATGATGAGGGACTCAAAATTCAACAAGTATTTTGAATGATTAGGGATAGGGAAATACAAAAAGTCTTTTGAATGATGAGTGATAGGGAAATACAACAAGTCTTTTGAATGATGAGGGATATAAAAATTCAACAAGTTTTTTGAATGATGAGAGTTTCAAAATTCAACAAGTCTTTTGAATGATGAGGGATAGGGAAACTCAACAAGTCATTTGAATAATGAGCAATATGAAAATTCAACAAGTCTTTTGAACGATGACTGATATGAAAATTCAAGAAGTCTTTAGAATGATGAGGGATATGAAAATTCAACAATTCTTTTGAATGATGAGTGATAGGGAAATACAATTCTTTTGAATGATGAGTGATAGGGAAGTACAAGTCTTTTGAATGTTGAGGGATAGGGAAATTCAACAAGTCTTTTGAATGATGAATGATAGGGAAATACAAGTCTTTTGAATGTTGAGGGATATGAAAATTCAACAAGTCTTTTGAATGATGAGTGATAGGGAAATACAATTCTTTTGAATGATGAGTGATAGGGAAATACAAGTCTTTTGAATGTTGAGGGATAGGGAAATTCAACAAGTCTTTAAAATAATGAGGGATATGAAAATTCAACAATTCTTTTGAATGAAGAGTGATAGAGAAATACAAGTCTTTTGAATGATGAGGGATAGGGAAATTCAACAAGTCTTTTGAATGAGTGATATGAAAATTCAACAAGTCTTTAAAATAATGAGGGATATGAAAATTCAACAATTCTTTTGAATGATGAGTGATAGAGAAATACAAGTCTTTTGAATGATGAGGGATAGGGAAATTCAACAAGTCTTTTGAATGAGTGATATGAAAATTCAACAAGTCTTTAAAATAATGAGGGGTATGAAAATTCAACAATTCTTTTGAATGATGAATGATAGGGAAAAATTCAACAATTCTTTTGAATGATGAGTGATAGAGAAATACAAGTCTTTTGAATGATGAGGGATATGGAAATTCAACAAGTCTTTTGAATGAGTGATATGAAAATTCAACAAGTCTTTAAAATAATGAGGGGTATGAAAATTCAACAATTCTTTTGAATGATGAATGATAGGGAAAAATTCAACAATTCTTTTGAATGATGAGTGATAGAGAAATACAAGTCTTTTGAATGATGAGGGATAGGGAAATTCAACAAGTCTTTTGAATGAGTGATATGAAAATTCAACAAGTCTTTAAAATAATGAGGGGTATGAAAATTCAACAATTCTTTTGAATGATGAATGATAGGGAAAAATTCAACAATTCTTTTGAATGATGAGTGATAGAGAAATACAAGTCTTTTGAATGATGAGGGATATGGAAATTCAACAAGTCTTTTGAATGAGTGATATGAAAATTCAACAAGTCTTTAAAATAATGAGGGGTATGAAAATTCAACAATTCTTTTGAATGATGAATGATAGGGAAAAATTCAACAATTCTTTTGAATGATGAGTGATAGAGAAATACAAGTCTTTTGAATGATGAGGGATAGGGAAATTCAACAAGTCTTTTGAATGAGTGATACGAAAATTCAACAAGTCTTTAAAATAATGAGGGGTATGAAAATTCAACAATTCTTTTGAATGATGAATGATAGGGAAAAATTCAACAATTCTTTTGAATGATGAGTGATAGAGAAATACAAGTCTTTTGAATGATGAGGGATAGGGAAATTCAACAAGTCTTTTGAATGAGTGATATGAAAATTCAACAAGTCTTTAAAATAATGAGGGGTATGAAAATTCAACAATTCTTTTGAATGATGAATGATAGGGAAAAATTCAACAAGTCTTTTGAATGATGAGCAATACGGAAATACAAGTCTTTTGAATGATGAGGGATAGGGAAATTCAACAAGTCTTTTGAATGATGAGCGATATGAAAATTCAAGAAGTCTTTAGAACGATGAGGGATATGAAAATTCAACAATTCTTTTGAATGATGAGTGGCAGAGAAATACAAGTATTTTGAATGATGAGTGATACAAAAATTCAACAAGTCTTTTGAATGATGATTGTTAGGGAAATACAAGTCCTTTGAATGATGAGTGATATGAAAATTCAACAAGTCTTTTGAATAATAAGGGATATGAAAAGTCAAGAAGTCTTTTGAATGATGAGGGATATGAAAATTCAACAAGTCTTTAGAATGATAAGGAAATTCAACAAATCTCTTGAACTATCGTGAATACATAATGCATGTACTATAAAATGATGTTATCTATGACACAAAATATCAATATCAATTGGATAAATATAAGAATTTAGATGTCTTACATTTTTCTACCTTTAGTCAGTTATTCTGGGAAACTCTCAAACTAATATGTGTGGAAAAAATATTCATTTTCAACAAAGAAATCAACATGAAAATGAAACAGAGGGAAAATTTCACAACCTGTATGATGGTGGTCAGTTTGAAGATAAATTTTTTGAAATCACTTTAGAAACAAAAGAAAGAAATAAAATGCAATATACTTACAACAAAAGAAAGATGGAAGGCAGATGATGGAAATAGCTAAATAAAATTGTTTGACTTCGAGAAATGAGACTTTACAAAACAAATATTACCTAATTCTTAATAAGTTATAAATAACAGATTTTTGAACATCCTCCAAGGACAAAAGTCTCTCTAAAAATCTGCATTTATCTAAAACTCTTTTATTGATGATAATCACAGAAATAGTTTCTTTGACTCTCTAGTCAATTCATAAACAACTTATCACTTACAATACCAGAATGTCTGTCACCATTGAATATTACAAAATGGAAAATCACCTGGTTTAGAGGGTTTGACTACAGAATTCAGATCTTGGGCCTTTTATACCATAAGCTATGAATTATGCATATTCTTATGCATATTTAATTTGTATTATTTGTTGGCTTTCCTTAATGATTATATGTTATATACATTTGAATTTGTTCTTGACCTTGTCCCAAATCAAGTTCATTGTGTACCTGACCAGGGACATTTATTTTGTAAACAACAGAATACATAGCTAAATATTTTCTATGATTGTGGATTAAATATTCAGGTCATTATTAATGTAAACATGTTTATCTGAATTTGATTTAAAAGATACAGTCTTGATTCTGATCTCAGAACCTTTTAGAATGGAAATGCCATTAAGTGACAGTATTTTCAAAAAGGGTAATTGTGCCCATGGTAGAAGGGTATATAATTTTGTTTGTTTATCTAAAAAATATTAATTCTTGCCTCAACATATTGAAGCAGAATCAATCTTATTGTTGTGTTCAGTCTTTTGTTTGGGTGGAATTAATAATTCAAATTATTAATCCATGGAAATACGAAGTTCTCACCAATATTACTATTGACTGGAATATTAATTTGGAATTACCATATATCATGTTATTTTTCGTATGCAAAAAAATGATTATTAATTTCAGTGTATGAAAAATTATATGTAAAATAGATAATTATCATTTAGTGGTCCTGACTGTGTACGAAAAATAAAGAGATCGTACCTGAACAAGTTCAACGAAACACATGCTACTCGACAACCTAACGGTACAAACATACAAAGTAAACATATATTTCTGTCTAATTCTGCTCTCAAATCAAGAATCTAATTACAATAAAATAAAAGTACTCCAAGATTTTTGTTGCTAATAGCAAACAAGAGAGAGAGAGAGAGGGGGGGGGGGGAAAGAAGATTATGTCTCAGTGTGCAAGCTCGTCTGCATTTAGAGTATATGTAGCTGTCATGTTGTGTAATGTTGGCAAAATGATTAAGATGGTTTGAACATGTATTAGTTATGGGTATTATTTATTGGTAAATTGTATGCAATGATATGAGACCACATTGTCAAGAAATTAAGTGCAACTTGTAATTTTACATTAACAATAAACTCATTGTCAAATTGCAATAACTTGAAATTATGTTTTAGTTAATGAGCACAAGCACACGCGCATATGTGTGTCAGAGGAAGAGAGATGAAACAAAATATTTTGCCAGTGAACAAGACCGTATTTATTCAGGGTGGTTTTTATTTGTAGCTTTTGCAAAGAGAAAAATGACAGGTACCTGACAATTATGATAATCCTCATGTATTACGACCATACTATATTGCATTATCAATAAACACCATTTAATTAACAATTCATTCTTGTATTAATTACGATGTACATCGTCACAACAACCACATAGCTATGCAGTGTTATTTACATGGTAATTAAACATGCTTAGCCTTCGGGTTATTCCAGCTGAAACCAGATTGAGTGCAAGAATCGACAGAAGAGGTCAAATCAGCAAGGCTGCCAGTAGGGAAATGAGGCTCTCTTTAGGGAAATGAAAAACTGTCACTGTGCTATTGAA
This sequence comes from Sinohyriopsis cumingii, assembly GCA_028554795.2. NCBI lineage: Eukaryota > Metazoa > Mollusca > Bivalvia > Unionida > Unionidae > Sinohyriopsis > Sinohyriopsis cumingii. Next base: position 95,561,931 of record CM068840.1, on the reverse strand, counting down.
GCCATTGTTCACACAGCAGGTGTTATAAGGACAAGTGATCATATATGCATTACTTGTTATTTGAACTCGCCAATAAAGATAATAGTGGGGTATATTGTATAATAGATTTGCCAAAAAAATGTTAATTATATCCAGGTCAAAACAGAACAAGTACTTAAAAGATAGTATATGTATATATATGAATTGATTTGTTGTTGTTGTACTAATGGGGTTTAACGCCATTTTTCAGCACAAGATAGGCTATACATGGCAGCCAGTATTAATGGTGGTGGAAGAACCTGGGAAAACCCCAGAAAGAACCACCGACCAATGAGAAGCTACCGGCAAGCTTTCTCACATACCCACATTAGTTGAGCCCGAGACTCAAACCCACGCAGACAGAGGTGAGATGGCAGTGATCCGTAACAGTGAGCCCTTAAGACCACTCGGTCAATTGAGGACCCTGAACTGATTTAATGGAGTCCATGACTTTCATATTTAAGATAGAAAATGACTAGGTTTTTATATTTTACGTTTGTATAACTATAATGAAACAATAAGACTAGTTGACCAATGGTCTGTGGTCTTCACTTCAGCGGTGTACTGACATGTCACTTTTGTTGGATAAGAAAACATCAAAGGTCTTCCAAACTAATTTTAAAATGTACGTGGTGTTTTTGTTACAGTGACAGACTTGATAAGGACAACTAATTAACAATAATATTTAAAGGTATGGTCTGTGAAGTCCTTTGTCCATTTGTTAATAAATACCAGTAGATATTGTAATGACAATAAGACAGCTTATACACATGGGCGCCCGTAGTTTTTTTTTGCGGGGGGGGGGGCAATTAGTCATGGCCAGGAGAGTTAGTATACTAAGCAGTCTGTAACTAAAGCTAATATTTACTAAGTGTTTTGAACAGAATCTTGTAACATATTTTCAGCTTCATTTGCATGATTAAACTTGTCCAGGGGTGGGGGGGGGTCACGTGACCTTCTTGACTTATGCTGCGGGCACCCATGCTTATGCATCAATCATTGTATTTGAGACATATCAAAAGACTTAGCACATCATCACAATCCAGGCCACTGGCACATAAGCATATTCCAGACGAAAGGTACATCAATATATTCAGTATTGGAACTTATTTGGAATACCACTGGAATTCAGTCTGAACTTCATACATCTGGACTAGTGATAGAACTGTTAGGTCTGTTTAGATTTAATTCACAATATTGTAAGTTCTTTTTTTTTTAATTTTCACTTTGTATTCTAGCAAAATAAATTATTTGTTGCACTTTACAAAAACTGGCTGGTTTTCACCTTTTTCTGTTACTTAGTTTAAGACCATAGAGTTATAACAATATAAAAATTATTTTTTTCTTTAACACAAAATAATCTGGTCATTACCTGTTTTCCAACAAAGGATAATAAAAAAAAACAGTATGAAAATACCAATATCTTTTGAATGTGGATCTACAAATTGTAGCTTCAGCTTTCATGTATAGAATTTAAAAACTATTACCAATAATAATTACTGAAACTCAAATAAGGTAGACATACCTGAGATTGTACATGTTTCATTTGATAAAAAATACTGGAAAGGAAAATATTCAAGCAATGTTACTCCTACCTGACCTTGAAAAAGCTTTCAATTCTAACGAATGATCTTTTTTTCTTCTTTTGGATTTGTCCATCTATTCTTGAATAGTTCTATTACAACATATCCACTTGATTGCTAAATACTGTTCACAACTTTTCCTCATGGAGTGGAGTGTCATACACCTCTGGCCATACTTATTGCAGCTGTAGAATTGTTAACTTGTTGACAAAAAAAAATAACCCACATCCAAATGAAATTTATTCTAATAACTCTGAATAATTCAGTATACATATGATTCTACCTTATCCTACTTCATGATCACACATCTCTTTACACGAGTCAATACACAGATAATTCTACCTTTATCCTTCAAAAGTAAGTACACCGACGATTCTACCCTTATTTATTGATGATTACACATCTCTTTACACAACCCAGTACACAGATGATTCTACCCTTATCCTATTGATGATTACACATCTCTTTACACAACTCAGTACACAGATGATTCTACAATTATCATACTTAATAATGACACAACTCTGTACACAAATCAGCACACAGATGATTCTACCCTTATTCTACAAGATAATGACACAACTCTGTACACAAGTCAATACACAGATGATTCTACCCTTATTCTACAAGATAATGACACAACTCTGTACACAAGTCAATACACAGATGATTCTACCCTTATTCTACAAGATAATGACACAACTCTGTACACAAATCAGTACATAGATGATCCTTTCCTTATTCTACAAGATAATGACACATCTCTTTACACAAGTCAGTACACAGATGATTCTACCCTTATTCTACAAAATAATGACACATCTCTATACACAAGTCAGGACATTGACAATTCTACCCGTATCCTACATGATAATGATGCAAAAAATGTTCTGGACTAAAATCAAACTTTGAAAAATCACATAACATGGATTGGCTCAAAAAGGGCTGTGGCAAAGAGTTAGCAACACCAAAGTGTATTATCTGGAATCTTGAGGCCTTTTTAAACTTCTTGGAATTTCATTCAGTCTTGAAGCAAGATAAGTTATACAGGCACAGTACAAGCAATAAGGAAACTTAGAATTTTCCAGTCTTTCTGTAGCATTTAAAATCAAGAGTGATAGAATTTGCAGCTTTGCTCATACTTGTTCACTATATTAAAGTCTTGCCTGATTCTTGCCTGATCCTCCAAAAGATCCGACTTCAATCTCCTCGTTAATGAAGAGTGATAAAGAAAAGAAATTCATTTCTTTGAAATTGAATATTAAGATGGTAGATGCAAAATGTCCCATATCTTTTTCTGTCAAGGCACAAAGCACTTGGCAGATCTGAGTTTACGTTGTTTATTATACTGATTACTACTAACAAACAGCATACTGGTTAACCCAGATCTGCTGGCGCATTATGAGTCGGCGGTGAGGGTCTTTGCAGTGTGAAGTAAGAGTTGTCTTATAAGTGAATATATTGGGTATCAAGAAATTTCAAGAGGGACAGAACATGGCCTTAATTCAATATAGTCCGTTGGTCAAATACTTCTGATCAGTTTTTAAAAATAAGTTGTTTTTAGGGTTTTCTTAATCTGTAGTAACATTGCTAAATTTTGAAAAACCACAAAAATGTGTCATTTTCCATTCTAGATTTGCTGCTGCTTTAGTGTTAGTATTATCCTTCCATGATTAACTCATTTCCTCTGAAAACTATTTATATTTATTTCATCTGAAAACTAAACTACAGAATTTCGCCCAATAACAGTATTTTATTCCCCTCTACTGTTTTTAAAAATTAATTATTATTTGATAACAAGTCGACTTACTAAGTCAGAAATACTTAAGACCTAATTAACAAGCATTTCCAGTAATGCTGGATGGTGATGTTGTCAGGTCCCCAAATAAGTCCTGGTGGATGATTAAAAAAATCAACTGATTTTGCTAGTATTGTTTCCCCTTAATTTGAGCCAATGTTTCACATATTTTGTTCTAAAATTATCATGTGCTGGCACACTGCAACACAAAAAAATGGTGTGAAGAACAGATGTAATATCAATGCAAAAAAGTCCTGGTGATAAGCTTTCATGCCTCACTTTTGTTTGTTTTGTGGCTAAATGTATCTTAAATAATTGGGAAATCATTATCACCATACTAGCTAAGTCAGCAATACTACTGACTGTTCAACAAAGAAACAATGTGTAAACTAGACCTAGTCACCTCTGAATTAAGCTTATTTGGCAACACCTTAGATTTTCCAACATAGAAACAGTCCATAAACTAGGCCAAGTGACCTCTGAATTTTACCTTGTTATGGTGTTTATCTGGCAGTGTAATGGATACCAAATCAATGAGTAGCTGCCATAATAGTATTTGAGAACTACCATATAAACAATGTCTGATTGCTTAGAGTATGTGCTAGTCCAGTTCATCAGAGTATGTGCCAGTCCAGTACATCAGATTATGTGCCAGTCCAGTACATCAGAGTATGTGCCAGTCCAGTTCATCAGAGTATGTGCCAGTCCAGTACATCAGAGTATTATGTGCCAGTTCAGTACATCTGAGTATGTGCCAGTCCAGTTCATCTGAGTATGTGCCAGTCCAGTAAATTGGAGTATGTGCCAGTCCAGTTCATTAGAGTATGTGTCAGTCCAGTTCATCAGAGTATGTGCCAATCCTGTTTATCACATTATGTACTGTTTATCAGAATATGCATCAATCCTGTTTACTGGAGTATGTGTCAGTCCAGTTCATCAAAGCATGTGCCAGTCAAAACCTTTGATTTACTAGATATGTCCAGCACATCCAGCAAGTCTAACATATACACATAATTTGAAAGAACTTTGAAGCCCTTCATGCCAGGATGCTTTCTGTCAAATTTGGTTAAATTATATTTAGCAGATTTTAAGAAGCATTTTCAAAGGTTTTCACTTTTTTAGTAACAACTTCCATATCTGATGACACAGTGGCATTATTTGTATAAAACTGAAAGGCGTTCATGCCTGGATGTCTCCATCAAATTTTGAGCAGTATTTGAGAATTTGTTCCAAGGTTTTTCTACTTGTAGCAACATTGACCATATTTGAAGGTGGACTGGTATCACTGCAAAAACATGAAAGTCCTTCATGCCAATATTAATTTGGTCACATTTGGTCAAATTTTTCTGACAGGTTTGTGACAGGTTTAAAGGTCTTAAATATTTAGTAAAGTTGACCATATCTGAAGGCAGATTGGCACCATATGAAAAAACCTGGCAGAACTTCCCACCCAAATGCTTCTTGCTAAGTTTGATGCAGGAGATCATGGGTTTGAACCTTGGCTGAGTTATACCAAAGACTTGTGAAAATGGTACTGGCAACTGCCTCGCTTGTTGCTCAGCATTAAGAGATTAATTTCAGGACTGGTCAGCCTGGTGTCAGGATAATGTGTCTGGGTGGGACATGATGATACATGTCTGTAGCATAATGCCCCAGTGCTAGACATCACTAAAACCTGCCACACTGCAGACATTGTAGTGATATGACTAAAATTATTAAAGCTACATTGAATATTTTGAAAAAACACAAACACACAGTGTTACGAAATGCCCGATATGGCTCATTTAGTCTTCCATACTTTTCATTTAAATCAGGTTGTCTTGTTTCATGCGCCGTAATATTTCTGTAAATGTAATTTTTCGTCGTATTGCGTGATGCTTTTATTGCTCGCGCAGCACGTGCAAAATAATGTATTATTGCACACTACTATATATATATCGGGCAGAGATATTGAAGGGCACAGCCAATATAGAGGGAAGCTCTTAAACATATTCAGCTGTCGGGCAGGTGCCATTGTAATTTTGTTAAAGCCAAACAGTTGGGTGAGTCGAATGTTTTTTTAGTCAACTCTTTTTATTATTTACAATATTTATTCAGTTTCGTAAAAGCACGTTCATTGTTGTATTATGTGGTCACATCGTTTATCGTATTTGCAATTCAGTTTATTAAGATATAACCTAGGCAATGCGGTAGCGAGTTAATTTCATCTAGTCACTATCACGACTAATTTCAAAAACATATTATGTATGTATTAATGTCATAGCATTACGTATATTTATTTTTATTGCATAGCATTCCTATGTCATACTTCGTACCTATCGTATATTCTTAAAGTAGTTGCAACAAAGCCCATTCCAATTAAACTAGACTATTGGAAAGGTGCGTTTATTTTCCATATTCAGCTCGCCGGTTATGAGCAGCCGGAGGGGCATGTGGATACCATGACGTCTGGTGTACCATTACTAGTATAACCCACCGATTCAGTGCCAACATACAGGTACAAGTGCGGAGGGGAAAGTGACCGTGCCAGAGAGAAGGCCGTGTCAACCTGTATTTTCCAATCAAGTAGTGTTTTGACTACAAGTAAAGCACAATAACAAGTAGTGTTTTGACTACAAGTAAAGTACAATAACAAGTAGTGTATTGACTACAAGTAAAGCACAATAACAAGTAGTGTTTTGACTACAAGTAAAGCACAATAACAAGTAGTGTATTGACTACAAGTAAAGTACAATAACAAGTAGTGTATTGACTACAAGTAAAGAACAATAACAAGTAGTGGTTTGACTACAAGTAAAGAACAATAACAAGTAGTGGTTTGACTACATGTGAATTATGACAGTAGTGTCTGACTACATAAATGTTTGCAACCAGTAGTTGATTATATGGGTTTGCAACAAGCATTTGTTTATATGAAAGTTTGCTAGAGATATTTGTATACATGAAGTTTATATGGAGTTGCTAGAACTTTTTGACTACATGAATGTGACATAGTAGTCAAAGTATGTTTCATATGTGTTTTATATTCATTTTATGTGTTTCTGTGTTATTTTCAGATCATTAGTACCAGTGTTTAATATATTGTCATTTGTCATCCACGAACGTGTTTATTGTTTCTTTAAAACCCTGCTCGGTCTCAAAGGGTCAGCTCGATTAGGTTACACACAGAAGAAAAACTGAAAATAGACATACTTGACAGATGCATGATGTATTCAGGGCCACACTGTAAGCTCATTTTGAATCAATACATTCATGACACACACAGAATCAATAAATTCATGACACACACACACAGAATCAATACATCATGACACACACAGAATCAATACATTCATGACAAACACAGAATCAACACATTCATGACATACACAGAATCAATACATTCATGACACACACAGAATCAATACATTCTAATACTGCAACATAAAATAAATATTTCTTATAAACTCAGGCGGGATCTTTTCAATCATTTCCTTAATGCAGTTTAGAGTTTGTCTGTTTCATCTGATGTCTCAAGATCACTTGGACCATCATCCTGTTTCTTTTGCTGTTGTAACCACATTTCTGCATAGGCACCTCCCTTTTCCAACAACTCTTCATGTCTGTGAATGTAAAAATATAAATGGATGCATGAAAAATTCATAACAGCAGTGCAGATCCTTAAAGGGATAATTTTACAAAATCTGCATTCACACACATTTTATTTTTATTCTGTTTTCATTCCATCTGCATTATGTTTCCATTCCATAAGCATTATGTTTCCATTCCATTTGCATTATGTTTCCATTCCATATGCATTATGGAAAATTATGTTTCCATTCCATATGCATTATGTTTCCATTCCATTTGCATCATGTTTCCATTCTATAAGCATTATGTTTCCATTCCATATGCATTATGTTTCCATTCCATTTGCATTATGTTTCCATTCCATATGCATTATGTTTCCATTCCATTTGCATTCCATTCATGTTTGCAGACCATCTATCATCCTGTCATATTTTGATTATAGTTGCAGAAATGCATTCTGACTTTGCATTGCTCATTTTTATCTGTTATTTTCTTTCATTTGTGCTCCTTTGGAATAAAATTAAATGCATTTACCAAAGTCATGTTTTCATGTTTTCCAGTTTGGAGAGCAATTAAGAGAGAACTATAGCTTGTGTGTCTTGTCTTACAAAATGTGTGCTTCAATGAAATTAGAAAATGTATATAAAGCAAAAGACAGCATTGAATTTAAAAGAAATTAAATGTAACTGCAACTGCAATAAGTGTAAAATTAAAGTTGCATATTTCTCTGTATATATTTTATTTGTCAGAGATTGTACAGATACAACCACCAGTCTTAATGTCATCAGATAATGGTGTTTTTCATTATATCGGACTCAGCAAGAACAACGTCACAGTACGTAAAAGATAAAAAAATGCGTGTTGAATTCAAGTGATTATTTTCTTTGTAAATACAAAAGTGCTCTGGTACAATCCTTGGATAAAGATATTCACTGGAATTTATACTGAATTCAAACCTTACTGTGATTCAACAAAAGATTTTTGACACATCAACACTCTATAAGCTATACCAGACATGTCATCACCTTCAGTTTTTGGATTTCTTTGGGACTTGTACTGAGTTTTATTCAGGACTTTAAATTATTAGGACTTGTGTCTGTAATTCTTGGATTATTTTGGGATTTAATTTGCAATACCATATGTTCTTTTTTTCTCATTTTCACCTGTATTTTAGGGAAATAAATTGTTAAATTTTACAAAGTTTGTTGTCTTTTCTGTTACTTATTTTAAGAGCATAGACTCTTAACACTGCAATGTAAATGAGCTAAGCACAGACCATGTCAGTATGTTCCCATAATATGAGATACACAGTGTAAATGAGATAAAAAAAGACCATGTCAATGTTCCCACAATAAGAGCTACTGCGATATAAATGAGATAAAAACAAACCATGTATATATGTTTCCATAATAAGAGTTAGTGTAATGTAAATGAGCTAAACACAGACCATGTCAATATGTTTCCATAATAAAAGTTACTGTAATGTAAATGAGCTAAACACAGACCATGTCAATATGTTTCCATAATAAGAGTTACTGTAATGTAAATGAGCTAAACACAGACCATGTCAATATGTTCCCATAATAAGAGTTACTGTAATGTAAATGAGCTAAACACAGACCATGTCAATATGTTCCCATAATAAGAGTTACTGTAATGTAAATGAGCTAAACATGGACCATGTCAATATGTTCCCATAATAAGAGTTACTGTAATGTAAATGAGACAAAAACAAACCATGTCTATATGTTTCCATAATAAAAGTTACTGTAATGTAAATGAGCTAAATACAGACCATGTCAATATGTTTCCATAATAAGAGTTACTGTAATGTAAATGAGGTAAACACAGACCATGTCAATATGTTCCCATAATAAGAATTACTGTAATATATATGAGATAAAATCATACCATGTCAATATGTTCACATAATAAGAGCTACTGTAATGTAAATGAGATAGAATCAGACTCATACTTTCCACTTTCTATAATTTCCCCTTCATGCAGTACCATGATCTGGTCAGCATGTATAATGGTGGACAGCCTGTGAGCCACAATAATAGTAGTTCTGTTCTCACAAACTCGGGCCAGAGAGCTCTGAATATTCCGCTCTGTCTTTGTGTCCAGTGCTGATGTGGCCTGTGGGGGAAAAAAATGTCTCATTATATTTTCCAAATAAATTTCACTATCATTTCTTTCTCAGTGGAATAATACTGTGCATTTACAGGAATAATTTACAGGTACTGACTAATAAATAAATACACTGTTTTCTAGTAAACA